>OMNO01066698.1:0-16594 GCA_900303215.1 Trachyrincus scabrus | reverse complement strand
GTGGATGCAAAGTGTATTGGGAGAATGAGTGATAGCCCGAGGGGAGACCCCATCCACATGGGACCACAGCCACAAAGGGGGAATAAAGAGAGAGAATAAACAAATCATGTCCTAAAATATGTTTAAATGTTTTAAACGTTTAAGGTGTGAAAATCCTCGAACAAGGATTCATCTCCAGCGTTCTATGAAAGATAACTAGATGAGGAAACTCATATTAATGAATATTAAAAGCCTGCAAAACATGGTTTCCAACCGAATGAGAAAAAGGTCAAGGTCACACCAGTGACTTTAAATATGGTTAATCAATATAGGGTCAATATGGGTTTTCAGATGAATGGTCAACTGAGGAAGCTTGGTAATTAAGACCCAATAGACCCAGCACAGCTGAGCAGGTGAGATCGAATAAGCAGATTTTTTTGGTGGAATACATTGTTGAAACTAGATACCGCGGTGAGAGTCTATTTTCATTGCATGGTGTCTTAAATATTGTCAGGTTTATTACAATGAGGATTATAGATCTTTGAAATTTGAAACTAAATCTTTGAAATGACTGGACACTATATCTTATAACGTTCGTCATGATGAATTGGGTGTTCCCTCCCTACCATTCCTCTGTTATTGTGAGATATCAGTCAGTCTTGGTTTATTTTTTCATTTTCATTTATTCATGTTTTTTGTTTTTTGTTTTTTGTGAGGTGAAGAAAGTAGATTTAAGTGGCTGTAGTGGCTAGATGTGCTATATGTGTCTGATAATAATGCAGGTAGATAGTCTAGTGGTTAGGGTGTTGGGCTAGGGTGACTACCAGCCAAAAGGTACTGTGTTCGATGCCCAATTCCCAAGTTACTGTGTTTGATTCCCCATGTCCACAGCCTTACCTGTAGGCATCCTTGAGCAATATGCCTCACCCCTGCCAGCTCCTTAACGACATCTGAATTCACTGCAAGTTGCTTTAGATGGAAGTCTGATTTATATTAATGTGTTAATCTCCCCAGCACCTCCAGAGTTTCTGCAGTGGCCGCAGTCCATTTCCAAGCCAGTAGGGGGCAGTGCTGTGTTCACATGCGTTGCTCAGGGTGTACCAGAACCTCACCTGATATGGCTTAAAAATGGCAAGGTCCTGTTTCCTGGAGACAATGTTAAGCTCACAAACAACAACAGGTAAGCAAGAGAGGAAAGACAGTTTATAGTATTTTTAGTCATGTTGTCTTACAGTTGTATTTGAAGAGTCGGTAGATGTGATTGTAGGGCTGTAGGGATGTGTTACTCAGGTGATTTTGTGGAGTCCTGCATTGCCCTTATTACCACAAGAAATGTTTGAATGGATCATTGTTAAGCAATACACTCTGTGCTCTCCTCCAGCACTCTGGCTGTGATTCGCATCACATTGGACGATGAAGCCATCTATCAGTGCATTGCAGAGAACAGCGCGGGCACCAACCAAGCTAGTGCCCGGCTGGCTGTAGCCCAAGTGAAGGACCTGCCTGCCTCACCCCAGGGTCTTCGAGCTCACGCCCTGTCCAACAGTGCTCTTCAGGTTACCTGGAGCCAGCCTGCCACAGAAGTCACAGACGCCATCATTGGCTATGTCCTGCAAATTCGTAAGATTGGCGGTAAGTTTGATCAGTGTTGAAAAGCAGGAGTTGGGTTGGCCTTCAGACGTTACACACACTTTCCACGTTCCCATTGCAATTAAAATTATAATTAAAATGATATGCTATGCAATATTCTTCAGTTGTCATTAGGACGATAACAAAACGCTATTGCAATAAACTTTGAAATCCCGCTAATGATCGTTATTAGAGCCGGACAGCCAGGAACTACAGGAAGCTGTCAGCAAGACCATCTTCAAACATGACTTCAACAACCTGGAGCCATCCACCACTTACTCCATCTACCTGAAGTCCTACTCTCCGCTGGGGGCAAGCCAACATTCTGGAACTGTGATGGCCACGACACTAGGGGGCGGTAAGAAGCTCAAATAGCTGCAAATATTATCTTCCTCCTTTAATTCTTGTGATGAATACTCCCCACATTGGTGGAGTGTAGGCCTACTGTTTAAACTCCTGTGAGCATCCTTTCTTAAACCTTTTAAATCAGGGCCCTGTAGAGTTTGACTCTCAGCCTCCGGGGGCCCACTTACAACCTACATAAATAATCCTGAATATATACAAAACTTTCATTTCAAAATGAAGTGGGTGTCAGTTTTCACTCAGTGATTGTGAGCAATGTGATTTGTTGACTACCAATTCCGGTAGTGATTGCCGGCCCCCGGGCCATGGTTTGAGAAACGCTGCTCTAGAGAACATTGTACAGACTTTACTGCGAGACGAGTGGAAAAAAACATGGCAAGCCTTTTATTGTATGATGCTGTGTCCATATCCCGCTTACTGTTTTCCTATAGATGATTCTTCCCCTATTTTTTGCATTAGAAAAATAAAATGGTAAAATACGGTACGGTTTGTCACATTTCTAGTACCGGCAGCACCACCCTGCTTCACCAAGGTGGTGAACTCAACGGCAGTGCAGGTCCTGTGGGAGCTGCCCGGTAAGGCCGGTCAGGCAGAGGGCTTCCGGCTTTCCTACCGCAGAATTCCACATGAAGCATTTTGGGCGCCAATCCAGCTACCGTTCCACGTTAATAGCCACACCATCGTGAACCTTGGTAAGTGTGCGTGTGTGCGTGTGTGTGTGTGTACACACACCCTCTGCATACATTGTATTTACAAAGATACATTGCAAAAATGTTCCTTCTCTCTCATCATCTACAATGCAGCACCATAGAAAAAAAAACGAATCACTGAACTAATTTTGTCCTATTAAGACATGAGAGCTAGCTGGACTCTCCAAGCATTCTGTAAATAGTACAACCAAGAGGTACAATGTATGAGTGAGCTCAGCTGGCTTAGTGTAGGGAGGTTCCATGGCATTACAATTTAAACCTAAACTGGAATCTCCCACCAACTGCTGAATACAATGAAGTTACAATGCAACGCGTCTGATTAACACTTCCTTTGGATCTTTCAGAACAGGGATCCGTATATGAGGTGAAACTCGTGGCTTACAATGGAAATGGTGAGAGTGACTCTTCCAACAGGCTTGTGTCACTGGCAGAAGAAAGCGCCCATAACGCTGGTAACTAACCCTACCCCTAACAAACACGACCGTCTTTCTACCGTGTCTACAATCACATGCAACTAAAACTGTTGTTTTAAATGTGATCTAGCTACATATTAATAACATCTACCCGTGCAATTCATTGCTTGCTCACAGATTTGTTATATCATTGTGATCGGTTATGATTGATTGTGATATTCCTCTTATTCACCGTATTCTTGTATTGTAGTAACTGGAACACTCCATCTGATTACCTAAACAAGACCATGTGTTACAGACTTTCAATTCATAAGACAGCCAAGTAATTCAGGTGTACAGATACGTTTGGGTCACATGGGTGAAGCTGCAGGACTTGTCTCGTATGCAGCAGGAGGGAAATTCTCCTGTCAGTGCCAAGATGGCGAGGGGTCCATGGGTGGCGTTATAGTAGGCATCCACATTGCCATGGCTTGCATCATCTTCTGTGTCCTCTTCCTCATGTTTGGATACCGTCGAAGGTACGGATGTCCAAAAATACTTGATGCAATGATATAATTCCTTAACTATGTTACTTGACTCTCACGTTGAAAGTTAATTCAGTTAATAGTGTCACTGCCTGTTGTTCATACTGAACCTGTTCTCGATACTTTTACCACATTGTTGTGTATTATGACTCTTAACAGCCTAAAACATGTTTCCAGCCTGTTTTGCAGCAAAGGAACCCAGGAAAGCTGGTCTGTGCCAAGGGACCATAATGGTCATAATGTCATCCCCAAAGATGGCACATCTCACCATCGAAATGAACAAGCGTGTAAGGTACTGCTTTCTAAATATACTGTTCTATATTTAGCAACTTGAATGTTAACCCTATACGTTGCCCTTTTTCTTCTGTAACCACACCACAAAGAAACAACGACAATGACAGCTTCATAGGAAGATAGCTAAAAGAAAATGTCACCACTCACCGATGTGACCTATATGTGTTTGTTGCTTGCTATAATCCAAAGTAGTCCAGGCGGTGAACACCGGATCATTTTAACGCCCCGCTTTGCAGAATGTGTGCACCAGAGTATTCACTCTTCTTCTTTGGTCTTTTTTGAGGCTCTTTCTACATTCCACTCGCCACGATGCAATCAATAATAATTCAACAATAATAATTCAATTCAATAATAATTTACATCTATTGATTTTCATAGGGACATTCTCATCTGTCATATTTAGCTAATTCTGTCAATTACGTCCATCTTTACGGGAACTTTGTTACGATACTCCAATGTAGCGTAAACTTAAAAGAGTAAGGGATAAGTAAGTAAGATCCGGCACCAGATACAACCAGGTGTATTTTTCCTCAGAAAATACAATATAATACAATGCCTTTTAAATGATTTAACCATTTAACCATATATTCTTTACTGTTTCTACTTCTGCACTTCTTAAACTCTGCCTGACAGGAAGGAGGCACGGCAAGCCAATGCCGGGTCCACATCGAGCAAGACTCATCGTGTTTGCCTGGTTTGGACACTGCTTAACTTTCAACAAACCCACCCGTACCAGTCGCAAGACTCCACTGCCTTATCTGACCATATCGCTTCTTCTCACCTATAGGGGGCAGTATAGATACCCCGCTCCCACAAATCCAAAGCTTTATTGGCTCTATATCCTGCACACGTGTGTGTGTGTGTGTGTGTGTGTGTGTGTGTGTGTGTGTGCTGAATGGAAGCCATGTAAAGAGACGGTCTTTCCCAGGGCTATGGGTTGTCATCGTGATATGTGGGGTGATCCACAACAATATTGTTTCGCAATAGCAAAAACCAAAAGTTATATTCTAATCCCTGGTAAGCTACACAGGTACGTAACCTGCGTACAACCATGTGATGCAAAATATATTGTTTTATCTGCCAAGAGACCATCTGGTTTTTTTGGCACATAAAATTCCTTCCTGCATCTGCCCTACAACTAAGAGGATGAAACGTAGCGGCCTTAGCCATAGCCTGAATGCACACTTGTGTGCGTCTTTAAAACTTTGAAATGATTGTTCATAACCAAGCTAGCCTCATGACAAGTTGAATTGTAGGACGATTGTCAAAAAGTGATCCTGTACTGCAAAGACTTTTATATCATTTCATCAAATAGCTGTGCATACCCAAAGATAACTACCTCAGTCCGACAAGAGCTTCCAAGCCATTATTGATTACGCCTGTTAATACTGCTTGTCCTACCTCAGTCAAAGAGTATTGAACCCTTGTGAAACCTTATACCTTACTTCGTTGGACTTGTGCCAGTGTGCCATGCCAGCTGCCTTTGACACGGCATTGAGAGTGCCCATCAAAATGATTGCCATGGAGACCGAGAAAATGTCATGTGAGAAAAGTGTCAATTTGACCGTCTCAAGTTTGTGTGCTCACTTGCACCAATTCAGTTCTGCATACCTTCTCTTTTTGGGGTATGATTGTCTGTATTGGGTGTATGTCATGTTCTGCATAATTTCTGATACAGATCAGCAAACTTTTTTATTGAAACCTAAGAACAAGCAATTGCCTCGGAATGCCATATAGAGCTACTTCCAATAACGTTGTTCCTGAAGAGATCACTTTGGAAACTCTAAGGCTTGCAGATATAAAGTCATGTAAACCACCTCCTCAGCCTATCCAAAAAAGAAAACCAAGCTTTATTGTATCCAAAGATGTAACTATTTGTATTCCCAAATATAATGTTACTAATAATAGTTACAATTTCTTTGAATTCACAATGTTCCTGTTTTAAAGGGGTTATGAAAAGTGCTTTAACTGAAACCAAGCCAAAAATGTCCAGTTTAGCTTTTTTTCTTTTGGAATTATGGAATGTTTTTCAAAGATACCAATGAAAATGACATATTTTAATACGATTTTGTATGTTTATTCAAAAAGGAAGTGCTTTCTCTTTAGATGTAATTTTGCTAAATACCTAGCTAGAGAAGTCTAGATGTTTAAGTGTTTTCACCTTACAATTACCCAAAGCTACCATTATAGAGTAACTTGCATCTAAATATGATAACCATGTATAGTAAAGCTGTTTGTTTGTGAACCTCATGTACTTATGCACAATAGCCCTGGTTATAATATATTTTACAGCTACTCTTGCCCATAATGCCAGATTAACCAAAGAATTGAATTGCTAAAATTTTCCACAAATGTTAATGCTTTAACTATCTCCGTAGAACCACAGAAAAGTATGAAAACATGAAGGTCCACAAACGTGAGTTTTTGCTATCCATTTGGTTATCATAAATGTTCAAGTATTACTCCAAAGCATACAGAAGTCTGACAGATTTTCTTTTTTACCCTAATTTTTGTTCCCTATAATACTCAAAGGTGCAAAACAGATGTGATACCAAAAATGTATATGAATAAAATAGGAGGATTTACATGAAGTTTTGTAGTTTCAAGTGTGTAGCTAAGTGAATATTTCATGTTTTTTGAAATTATGACATTTGTTGCTTGATTTGTTTGTTGAGAACCTTTATTCTCCTTTTTTCTTTTTAAAGTAGGCCTATGACTTCTCAACTCAGAATCTGGCAGAGTACAGGAAGCTAAATTTATTATTATTATTATTTATATTATTATTTGTATTATTGTTGTTGCTATTGTTATTATTGGGGACAAACCAGTCAACTTAATAATAACAATAAGCGCAGTAATAATAATTATACTAATTGTAATAATAATATGATAATCCGGACAGAAGTCACAGATCCACATTTTTGTTGTTTTTTTTCAGTAGATGAACAATTTGATTATGGTGTTGAAAATATTATTTCAGGGAGCAGTGAGGTCTTCCTAAGCATCCTGTGGGGATCACTAGAACAACCTTGAATTTGTTTCGATTCATTGTTTCAACTGGTGTGTTTAGCCAAATTAAATACTATGTGAAAAATGGCCAAAATAACTACTACATCAAAATGGCAGAATAAGTACATTTAACAATGCAGACCAAACAGTTACCAACATAAATCCACACATGGAACATATTTGAAATAATTACATTACCGACTTTAAAATGTAAAAATCCTATACATAAATAAGTACAACAGCAATGTTTAAAGTAATTGAACTAATTAAACTAAAAACAACAGTGATTGTCAGAAAGCAACCTTCTACATATTTATAATATTACACATACATACTGTACAAAATATACAAGCACTGGGATGTACGAATATGTTACTAAATACTAAATATTAGTACAATGTTGGTATACAAGGTGCATTGTCTGTTGTTTACATTACTGTAATTGGACCTCATACAAACACACATAAGCAACACTATTTTAGCTAAAATGCATTGCTGCTAGAAATAATATTTTTTTACACCAATACAAACCAAAACACCCCACTTGATGTCTGCAGGATGTTTTTTCAAAGTTTGTTTAAATTTTCATGTTCCGTTTCTTGTTGTTTACATTCAAACGCTTATAAAACCAAATAAAGGCCATTTACGAAAAGTCTCCCTGGTAGTCAGTTGGTATTATTTTATATCCTTCATTGTACTCTTCAGTTATTTATGTGTACAACATACTGGTCAGACTCAGTCTTGATAATGGTACGATTATGATACAACTTAAGTCTTATCATCGTCTCAAAGGGGCTACTCTATCCAGCCCCCTTTTATCTAGGTAAGTAACAGGGTTGCTTGCTGACACCTTTCTGCCTGGGAAACCAGCCCTTCTTTGCTCATAGCTGGTTTTGCACACTGAGCAGAATGCCATCACAAAATATGGCATTCTGCTGACTATAATAACAGACATTCTGTAGCCTTTTCTAGTTTTAATATTGGCTTAAGTCAGTGTTACTCACTATTATTTGTTAGGGGGCCACTTTGGGCTGAGGTAATATTTCAGAGGGCCACACAAATGTATTTAAATTTAAATGTATGAAATAGCACATCCCATAAATGCGATACATAACACAAAAAGACTGAAACAAAGTGTTTTAGATATGTGAGGTTAGTATTTTTGTTATTATTGAGCTGAGGACAAGACCAGGCATGGATTATTTGATTATGTCGAGAACTTACTCTATAAAGAGAGCGCACGTAGACTGCGTCATAGCCTACGTAGCGCTATACGTCCTACTTATTCATCGAGCATCGAGTAGAAGATATAAAATTTAAAAAAAGTTCACCATAACAAACAGACCGGATCAAGCGAAAGGGAAAGAAAAAAAATGTATTTCTCTGTAGGCATCCTTTCCATAATGTTGTCAGACACTTATAACAATCTGAGTCTGTCAGTGGCACACAAAAAAACACTTTTAGAGGATGTACATTGACGGGCAGAATTGCCCCAAAGGGTTACAATGCAGACGTGATCAATATTGTATCAATACTCACTCAATACTGGACCAATTTAAAAATTGTCCACATTAGTCAGTTAGACCCAAAATTATGGGAAAATGGGGTCCTGGTTGAAAAATCCCTAAGTTATCCTTTAACGTTACAGCCGGCTTCACTATGCATCCTGGCCGTGTTGTTACAGTTCCTGCTGGAGCTGGATTAAAGTCAATTGTCTGTTTTAGTGGAGGTAGGTGTTGCTAGGAGTCTACTACTATTAGGAGGTTTCTGCCATTAAGCTCACATAAGTCTGCTGCTAACTTTTGCCATGTTAGTTCAGGTAATGGTGTAGAGATGAGTGGCTCTCGATGTTGGCTTGGCTTCTGCTGATTGCAGTGAGAACAGCAAAGCGCTTTCACTTTAACTGCTTGACTGATCTTTGGCCACCAGATGGTGACCTTGTACCACTCTCTACTCCCCATTCTTTTAATCCCAAATGTCCATGATGGATCTTTTCCAGCATTTCTTGTCTCATGTTCTGAGGGATCACTCTTTGATTTCCTTTTCTCAAAAGACCATTATGTTCACTTCGGCAACTTCACTCCTCAAAGAAGCCCACGACAGGCTTGGTGACATCTTTTGCGTATGTTGGCCAGCCATTTTTGACATATCCCATTACTATCTGTAGTGTATTATCACTTTCAGTCTTTATCCTTTCCATGACTGTTTTTTTTTCTTTTCATCATGTTCCTCGATTGCGTCTACATAGGCCTGGACGTCTGTGAGTTCTGGAGGATTACAGCATGGCCGGTAGTCCGTCAGCCACGGGCCTGGCCCATTCCGCAGCAATTCAAAGTCAAAGTGTTTTATTGATCACTTGCACAGTATAACACAGGGTTATTCTAAACAGTGACATTCTTGTGACATGGCAAGCTCACAATACGTAGAAGTAGTCACAAGTAGTTGGCATTTAACTAAATACAAAAATGAATGAATAAATCCAGAGTGCTTTGGCGCAGACTTTAGGGCCAGTTGCACTGCCCCCCCGCAGGGACATTTTTTAGTCCCTGGAACATACTCTGCATCGGATTACTTTGTACATCTGATCAACAGCCTTTGACATCTCAAAAGATGTTTTGTCGAAACGTCGAGGGTTACCAGATGTTTTTTCATTTATTTATTTTATTTATTTAGGACAAAGTAATTGTACGGCATGAGCCACAAAAAGGCCCAGAGGATAACACATAAAAGCAAGAGTGTACTTATTTCCAATGTGGTCCTCGATGTAAGTGTGCGCAGCAAATGGCAACAATAAGAACATCAGGTACTGGTAAAACCTCTCAGAAGACACAATAGCAAGACATTCCTTATCTAATTTGCGCATATTTCTTTTTCGGCATCGGTTAGAGTACGAGAACAGCAGGCTACAGGTTGCCGTGTTCCATCACGGTCCTGCAGCAGTACTGCACCTAGCCCATAGCTGGTTATGGAGATTAGGTTTTTCCTTTTCTTGAAGGCCTCCTGCTGTTGTAGACCCCATGTCTACCAGTTAACTATACCTAGTATCCTTTTTAACTTCATATTTGTCGGTGGTTCCAAGGCAGTGATGGCAGTCACCTTCTTTGGGCATGGAGCAACGCCATCCATGCTGATCACATGACCTCAGAAATGCAACAAAGTTTGTTTCGGTTTACATTTCAGACATTTCAGACCCAACTCTCAGATTGTTTCCGTGACCTTACGCGGGTGGTGGTCATGTTCTTCTTCTGTCGCTCCCGAACACCAGTATATCATCCATACCGATTATATTCTTGATCTTGGAGAAGCTCCTGCGTTTTACGCTGGAATAATTCTGGCACTGAGCTAATTCCAAACGGAAGCCTTTTAAAGTGGAGGCAGCCCTGTGAATGAAAGTAGTTAACTTAGAGCTTTCGTTGTGTAAAGCTATCTGCCAAAACCAGGCTTGAGGTGTCTCGTGTGGAATAGAATGAACTGCCTGCTAGCTCATGCAGAATGTCATCTATTGTTGGCAGAACTTTCCCCTTTTTACAGTTTCATTTCGTTTTTTTGCGGCTCTGCACAAATCCTTACTTTTCCATGTGGCTTTACAACTGGGACAATAGGTGCTACCCATTGGGTAAGTTCCGTCACACTCTATTATGTCTATTCTCTTCCATTCTCTTTAACTCGTCCTCAACCTTTGGTAGAAGAGCAATAGGCATGTGGCGAGGTGCTGCGACACTGTGTGGAATAGCGTTTTGTGTTATCTTCACTGGTTCCCCTTTTGGCAGTCCCAGGTCCCCGTACAGCTTACGCTAACGTCTCCAATGTACTGGATAAGTCCCAGGTGAGCTCTAACTGTTCTGCCTAACAGGCTGTCACTCGCTGCCTTAGCTGCTATCACTCCAATGTGATCTGGGTTCTCCTTCCCTCTTGAAGTTATACCTTGGCTAAGAATTGTCCAACTGAGCTCACTTGTCCTCCAGGGACTCTCGAGTCTCGTCTTCACCATCTTGAGTTTTAGCTTAGTGCGTGGGCGGTTTGTAAGTGGTCTCATTTTATTATTATACCGTATCAGCTCCTGAATCAACTTGCAATTGACTGCTGTTCCACGGATCACTGATGTCTTATGTCAAGGAGGTTCACTATCACTGATGACTTCATCCACTGATATGCTGCTTACTGGAGGGTTTTCTTTTATACAGCCAAGACACTTATCTTTAGCAGGGTACTGATCTTTTTCATGTAGGCAGGCACACTTTTTCGTCCCCCCTTGCCTGAAACATGGCTTTGTCCTCCTGTAGCTCCGTTTGGCCTGCTCGTCCACTTGGATTTGGAAACGCTCTCACCTCGTCTGTATGCTCTGTAGCATGTGCTTCACTACTCTGTAGCTTAACTAGGAGGACGGTAGTGGTGACTGTGACTCATCCCCAACTACCCCAGTCAAACAATTGTGCACAGAAGAAACAACCGAGTTTCAGTGAGTTGCAAGACAACATTATACGTGTCCTTACTGCAAAAATGAACGAAAGAGCTGATCATATTGAAGATATTGGTAAAAAACAACGCAGAGCGGTACAGTCACAGATGGTGTCATGACTCCAAATCCTGAGCATAGAAGACGTGTGTGTGTGTGTGTGTGTGTGTGTATGTACTGGGTACCCAAAAGTTAGAAGTGGTTATGATGTCACATGTAAGGCATCTATAAGCCCCCCCGACATGTGTATGTATGTGTATATGTAGGTGTATATATGTATATATATGTATGTATGTATATACATGTGTGTATATGTATGTATGTGTATATGTAGGTGTATATATGTATATATATGTATGTATGTATATATATATGTATATATAATATATATGTATGTACAGTATATATATGTATATTTGTATATATATATAGGCCTATGTGTATTTAACAAATCATAATTCTGAATAATCACTATAATTCGGAATTCATCAAGCCCAGCTGAATATTGATAATAGATGCTATTTTGTTTCTATAGTAACAATGGAACTGATCTCATATAATCTGCACTGGTCATTGTTTCTACAGAAATGTGCTCCATCTCTTTGAAATAAAAAATAAAATAAAAAAATCAACAACCTCGGTTAAAAATATAACAAAACACAGTTATGTCAATCGCAAGGGGACACCTACATTCCCGTTGGAACCTAAAGCGACATTTTACAACGTAAATCGAGTCGATATGGCTGACCGGCGTTCATCTTTCTGCGTCGGAGGCTATTTTACAGTCCATGGTCGGAGGTTTGCCTCGTGCTGCCAACACGGCGCACGTCCCCTCCCTCCTAGACAGAGACAACAACATACCTTAATAGGGGCGCGTCTCCGACACAGCCACCGACCAATAACCCGTCTCTGTCTGAGCTAGGACCGAGGGGGATGAACGCTTGTCGAGGCCCAATCAGCGCCTTTGTGTTGTTTGCCGGTGCCGGAGACTGGTCGTGAGGAGCGATCGCAGCGCTTCAGGATTTGACAGTAAACCGGGAGCCCGTGGAAACTGAGGGGTAAAGGCGAGACAGGTGAGCCCGAGGACATGCGCGAGGCCTAGCCCGACGTCGGCATCGATTTGAAGCCGCAGCGGCACATTTAGAACCGCTGACCGGGCGGCCGTCGCGCGGACTTAACGACTAACGGACCGAACGGTGGTTTGTTAGCGTCGCGGACAATGAAATCGCGTCGCTTTGCCGTCGGTATTTAGACGAAAACGGGACATGTTTAGCCCAGCAGTCATCGCTCCAATGTGGTTGAATCAAACGTAAGGTCTCGGGGAAACAACCGCAAACGGGAATATGTAGGAATCCCAAAATGCACGTTTTGTCCAAAAGACGGGTTATATACCGGGACGTGTGATCGCGGCGGGCGAGAAACATTTAGTCAAACGACTGAAATGTGTTTCATTGTTGTATCCCGAGTCTCCAGGGGTTAACTCGGATCGCGTTGCGTGCGGCCAGCTATGCTCAAGGTAGCAGCAGCAGCAGCGGCGGCGGCGGCGGTGGTATACCCCCGCTAAACCCGGGCTCGGTGTTCTTATCGGTGGGTTAATACCCCCGCGATGAGACGAGACAAAACCGATCGGCTGATCAGCCACACGAGGATGATGTGTGTGTTAAGTAGGTCTAAATAATGCGACAGTACTCTTTTTTAGGAGCGGGGTTGTGTGTGCGTCGTTACTGGCTGTTTTCAATTAGAAGAAGAACAAAAAAAAAAATCAGCCGAAAATGCATCAGCCATTTAACGTGAGTGGAGACGTTGTGTCTCAACTTGGTGTAAATGGCTGCCTTTCCTTCACACCGGAGGAGTGCATTGGTTTCTTGGGGTCTTTGCAGAAGATGATGGCTGGTTTTTTATGGACCATTTTTTTGTTGTTCGGCTCTTAATATGTTCGTGGCAGCGGGCCCCGTCACTGACAGATCTCCTCCTATAGCACACACACACACACACACACACACACACACACGCACACACACCGTTTTTGTACTGGCTTCATACTGGACTATTATCGATGTTTTGTCGAGTTTTCTGCTGAATAATTTGGTATTTGTTGATCTGTTTGTTTTATTTGAAATACAGGCGAGTAGGTCTGAACGGATAGGGTTAGGGTTTTCTGCAGGTTCTTGCAGAATGCCTTTGGTCGATTACAATAATGGATTCACGTACCCTCTTTGTCTTAATCGGCACATGAGCATGTTTATTCCATTCCTAACGCAGGGTGAGCCATAATGGGTTACTTTCAGTCCACTTTAGGCCTACTGTGCTTCCCACAATTAACAATAAATAATACATGCATCATTACATTCCACTCTGTTTGCCCACAGATACGTTTTGGGATAGATAGTAGTGTAATTTGTCTGGATTTTGCAGATGTACACAGCAGCTCCACCCCATTACAATGGAGTGATTTTTTTTTTTTACGTTTCAGTTTCTTTTGGGTGAACTGTTACTGTAAGGCACGTTATGAACTAATCATAACATGTGCTTGATGTGGGAAATGGCCTGTGCTAAGACATTGGCATGTAACACAGAACCTATGTGTCCAAGCATGTCAGGCAAGAAGTCACCTTTCTGAGTTTATTCAGGCCAAGAGGATGTTTAAATGTTTACATTCCCTACTACAGGACATGCTCGCAGAGTAGTGTGTTGTACTTGTGCTTATCACTGCAACAGCAAATCTACCACAGTCGGAGGTTAGCCTTGGCTTGGGCAATGCCAAAAGCGGCCAGAAAGTAATTTAGGAAGTGGGTCGAACTCTTTGGGCGTTCTTTTTCTTTTTAAAAAACAGTATTAAAGCTGGTCGTTGGGAATACTTTTCGCCTCGTCATATTTGTCTGCACAGAGGCTTGACTGAAGTGGATTTATTTGAGGGAAACCTCTTGTAATGCGTAGACCCGGTGCCCAGGAACCCAGTAACTACGCGAGGAAGTTACTAACTCAAATAATATGTATATGATATATATATATTGATGAGCAAAACACAGGCGATGGAATAGCATCTGTTGATATAACAGATAAAATATTAACCACCTGTAAATATTAACCACCAGTTAGGCCTATTCCAGAACAGCCACATCATTTTTATGATAGATTACTAGTGAATGCACAACAATAACCTCATCATCATTTACCGACATTACCATCATGTATTCATTCATAAATTTTTGTAATCCTTTCATATTATGAATTAGTAACTTCACAGCCAAGTAAGACTGTTAAACAGATATTCCTAACTAGGGCTGTTTGTTTTGTACAGACCCCAACAAATGTCACATCATGATTTTAAAGTGAAAATGAAAATTGTGATGCAAAAATGATCATAGTAGTGAATCATATCGCAATCACAATATCTGTCAAAATATTTACCTATCATTCAACCCTATTCCTAACAACGACCAAGCAATTACGGATGCATGTTTGCACTCTCGATGCATCACATTCATTGATCACAGTATTGATATACTGCATTAACTTAAGATACATTTTCGGTTTACCTCGATACCTTGATTTTGAACAACAAATGTGTTCCTTTCTAGTTTGACCGTGCTTTGATTATATAAATGGCAAAAGTCTTCAGTAGGCCTATGTAGAATGTAAAGAAAGTAATAACTTAATTGGTTGCTAATGTCACATTTATCTCATCAGTGCTTCATGCACCTGCAATATGATTTGTCTTCAGTGCCTATGAATGGTTGCCTGATTTAGTCAGACTGAATTACATTTTGCTTTACTATACTCCATTCAGTCTGAACGTGGTTGCATAGGAGCCGATTTCAGGAGGCGGGCATTGTCACATATTGAGTCCTGTGATTTGTTCCTCCCTGACCAATCACTAGCGGAGACGGGCAGGACCCACGTTGCGTCTGACCTATGAACATCTTTAACACGCAACGTTGTTCGTATTTTAGTGCAGATATAGTTCTGATTTTTGTCAATACAGCTTCTAAAACTGCATCGAAGTTGTCCATTGTTGTTGCGGTCACCATGTTTGTTGATTCTGTCTCTGCTTGCGCTGTGCTTGACGGCCGTCTATGGGCCAATCAGGGCCAGCCCCAGGTCTTTGGTCCAACCCCCAAGAATGCTGATTGGAGTTGGCACCACATGCCTGGGCTCAATACGATGAATGAAGCGATTGTAGGCTCTACACGCAACAACGTTTGGACCACATGGGCACCAGAGGGTGCAGTTTAGGGAGAGGCTAGAACTAGGTAATGTGAATAGATTAGTCTACATGAATTAAAATAAACTGGTTAAAGCATGCAAAAACAATGTTTTTTTTTAGTCTGCATCAATCAATCAAATATTGCAGCATTTAGTGTTGGATTTGAACCGTGTGCATTATTCATGAATATGAATCAACAGTAACTTAAACATAATTCTCTGGGCAGCTTCACCCTTTGGATTACGCTGTGTTACAAACTGCAACATTTGATTCATAGAATACTGCTGTGCAGAAAATGTCTATGCCATTGCATTGCACAGATGTACTGTAGCTATCGGCCAATAATTGCTGCGCCGTTCTGCCAAATATGGACAAATTAAATTGAGTCCCTACCTAGCATTGTCACCTATAGCCGTTTTGCTACATAATGTGGATCTTTGGTGCTGTCTTGCCATTGGCTAGCTACAGAATGCTCTGGTCATCCTCACTTTTGGGATTAAAGTAAATCACAGCAGTTATGATGCTTTGGAGACCGTCTAGCTAACTTTGTGTTCATGCAAAGAACTCTTTGCATGAAAAATGCAACCATGACTATCAAAAATAAGTGGGCTGATGGGCCGGAATTCAAAGTCGACCAATCAGTCAATCGAAAGCACCAGGGTGCTCCAAACCTTTTTTAATCTGAGGTCCAAGAGCTACTCGTGTAATTGTCCTGACCAATCAATAACTAGGGACATTTTTATTATTAATTACTTTTTTCGAAGCCGGAGGTTAGGATGTCTGTCTTTTGGATTGGTTTGAAAAGAGGTGTGCAGGATGCATATTCTTTTTTTGATTATTTTTATTCTTTAAACATTTTATGTAAAGTTTAACCGAGCTACGTGTTGGAAACTGTAGACACATTGTTGGGGGGGAGAACAGATTCAATTGTGTAATCCTTTTAATGTTGAAATATTGGGTAATGCCACTTAACGGACAAATAATATTAGAGAAGAATATCTTTCAGCAGT
>OMNO01066691.1:0-12918 GCA_900303215.1 Trachyrincus scabrus | reverse complement strand
CTGGACAGAGAGGGGGGGGGGGGGGTGTATTTAAATATATTTAAATTATTTTTTAATATATTGCGAGCACAGCAGTTTGCTTGAATATATTCTTCTTGTCTTACTTCTTGATAAGGGCTGATGTGTGCATGCCCACAGAGGTACTCATCTCGGTGTACAAGGGACACCAGGCTCAAGGGTTCAGGCAGCAGCCTCCCCTGGCCTCGGTGGTGGCAGAGAGGTGGTTCATGGCACCTGGTGTGAAGAGGATCCAAGTGCGAGAGAAGGAGCTCTTTGCTAGCCTCTTCATACCTCCAGGTATCTTTCGATCGCACAGAAGGAGAAAGGATTCAACTTTATTGTCCCACAATAAGTTTCCACAAGTGGAAAATTTGGCAGCTGTAAAAGACACACATTCCACATACGCAAGACATACAAAGATGATGGTGAATAAATACATACAGCAATTCCTAAAAGCACCTGTATACAAACAGAAAAAACAAACGCGTCAAAGCAAAGATCTGCACAAATCCCTTTAATAAAAACAAAGATCCTCCAGTGTCTATCCTGGCCTCGTTCTTTTCTTACCTGCCGCTATTTAAAAGCTGTTTGTACTCTCTGTTAACGAAGCATCTTTTGGATCTAAACTGTTCTCTTCAGGTCCTGGACCCTTTCCTGGAGTGTTGGAGTTATGGGGCTTGACAGCCAGTGTGGTGGAGTCCCGTGCCGCCTTGCTTGCATCCCATGGTTTTGTAGTCTTGGCGGTCAAATACGTGCTTCTTCAAAACCCTGTGACGTTGGACTATTTTGTGGTCTGTGATGTTTTTTTTCCCCCGTTGCCTTACTTTTTTTCTGTTTATGGCTGTTGTTTCTCTCGTCTTGTGCAGCTGTTGATCTATGGATGTGCAATGGGATCTAATAGGACTAATCCTGGTCATCTTTTTCCATAAAGAGGGCATTTCAGTTTCTCCAGGAGCATCCGCTAGTGATCACCAACCGAGTTGGAATATATGGCATGTCTTTCGGTGCGATGGCAGTTCTCAATATGGCATGCCACACCAAAGTTATCAGTGTAAGTATTTCAACGGGGCAGATGTGTCTTGTTCTTTCAACTGAATGATGTCTTAACCATGTTGTGTTCTAGCCCCGCTGCTGTGTGGCTATCAATGGCTTCCACCTCTTGCTAGACACAACAATATCCAAAATGTTAAAGGAGGTATTTCAAAAGTAAGTCTTTTTTTTTTTAGACGTCAGTCTTAGAAATGTGTGCGCAAATCAATTGGCATATAAATCCTAATGGCCAAACAGGAGACAAAGTAAGCTTTTCTGGATGATTTTTCTGGAGGTTTCACTACAATAGTCGACACATGCCCATTTATGTCCCTATGATGCCGCATTAAAGGTGTTAGAGTTGCACAATGATTATTTTCCCCAAATTCTGTAATGGTAAGAATACTGTAAAGAAATACTCTTTTCCATATGCACAATTTCATGATGATGCATGATGCATACTACAAATCTGGATATTGCTTAATTGGAATCACATGATTAAATCCCCTTTGCCATTAGGTATGGACACATGATGCAGCAAGATGAGCAGAACTATGTAACAATGCGAGCCCTGACCAAACCGCGCTTGACAGATCGAAATATAAATGTAGGTACATGCATGCACGCACACCCGCACGCGCGCATGCACTCACACATGCACACAAATAATATTGTTTGTCATATCTTTGCTAGGTGGAAAATCTAAAGTGTCCACTGTTGCTGGTTGTTGGGGAAGATGATCAAAATTTTGCATCTGCAGAATGTGCTGACTTAGTAAGTAACCAGACTAGTCTTGGTTTTTTAAACAGGAAGTCTCATTGAGATTGAGGTCTCGTTTTCAAGAGAGGCCTGTATACAAATAAACACTTACAGAAGTTTGACAAAACAAGCACAACTGTCAATACAAACAGTATATACAGTAAGTTAACCTACACAGCAAAAGAAAAAAAGAAAAAACGGACAGATGAACAGTCGCACGCGTCCTACAGAGAAGCTTTTAAGTTTAAGTTTAAGTAAGTTGATTTTCCAAGCTCAAATGCAAAACCTTTGGTTCCTCTTTTTTGGCTAGCACGGACGTGTCTGTAAGAGAGATGTGCTCTTTTAATGGTACACAGGACTGAACTTGAAGCTCACATTTCACTCACAGGTAGCCAAGATGATGCATGACGCGGGCAAAGAGCATCTGGTGACCACACTGCGCTACCCAGCTACCGGACACATGATCAACGTGCCCTATACCCCCCATAACCGAGCCAGCATGTTCGCCATCCAATTCATAGACATGAATGGTAAAAACTATTTTTAATAAGTTTATCAGGTATGGTTACAAATGTCATTTTTAAACAGGGATTGTGTTATTCAATTCTGTGTGTGCGTGTTGCAGTGAAGTCGCTGTGGGGAGGACATGCTAAACCTAGTGCATATGCGCAGGAGGACTGCTGGGACAAGAGCTTGGCGTTCCTCAGGGAACATTTGCACCCCGGTCCTCACAGTGTCCCCGATGCGTTGCTGTGAATGGACGCCGATGATACTTGAGGCTTTTTGGATAATACATTGCTGTGTAGGTGTCATTTTAGCCGATACGACAACTATACGTTTGACCAACAAGGAGGGTCACGGTGATCAGAACAGGTTTTGTTTATCTTGTGGCGACTGTATTTAGTTTAGTTTTTCAACCTAAACTAAACATAAGCCCTCTGTAGCTGTGGTTTTTGGGTTCAGAAAATCTGAACATTTTATTTGCCTCAAATGTACGAGGAACTCAGCTTGTTGCAGGTGACAGCATTCGTTGAATACAAATAAAATCTATAATGTGAATATCAATACGATTTGTGCAGTATCTTCGATGTAAATATGCACGATTAAAGCGCAAGTGTCGCAGATCATAGGGGAGGGATGTGCGAAGGGTCCTTGGTTGGGTCCTAGGCTTTGACTTCAGGGTTCCCGCTCTGTCTCCGCCGAGAGGGCAAACACTGAAGGAGTTTAACTCCTGAAGTCCCCAGGGAGACGATGACAGATGGGACAGTATGTTTACCACAAATGGGCTGTCTCATTTATAGTCATATCGAAAAGAAATTATTAGAATTATTGTGTAATATTTACCTCCACCCCTTTCACAAATGCAAAAGCTATCAAAAAAGGCATTAAAATAGCTTTCAAACCCTAAACCTAATTATAGGCAACTTCAAAAAGCATCATCATAAGGTAGACGTTTTGTTAATTAAAATGAATGAAAACAAATTACATGCACATGTTACCAGGAGTTATTTGGGTTGGGGAATAGATCTGTGTGCACTTAATCTATACATTTGAACAACATTAATCTTCATTTAATCAATCCATACCTTTTATTAGGTAACTTGTGTGTGTTTAGCTCTAATTGAGAATATAATTCCTTGACAACATGGCATTTACTAGCAGGAATGTTGTCTATCTACACTATTGGAAATGTAACTAGGAAAACATGCATTTTCTGCACTCTAAACCGGAAACGCAGACTCATTTGGGCAAAACCTATGTAATGACTTGCAATACGTCACTGCCTTGGTTGGCATGCTGCTGTCTCAAACACTACTCTCTTGAACTAAACCGCTTTGATAATGCTGCATTTACCGTATAGTCCACTATAATACCGTTCCATTCAGGAAATGAATGGCCTTGGAATAAGCCTAGGAAGCAATGCTCTGTTCCAATACCATGATGTTAATACATGACGGAATTGATCAGAATGCTTCGATAACCCACCCACCGCTTCCGCTGGTTCCTCCGCCCTACTTCCAGCCTCACTAAATCCGGTTTGATCCTCCCTGGCAAGGGTTGATCGGTCGGTAGAAGGGGACAAGTCTCCCGGGGGGGCAGCAGTACAGGAATGGGCTTATTAGGCCCAGCATGAGCCTGGGTTCAGCCTTCATTTTAAACAGGGCATTGGGACCATGGAGAGATGTGATTATTTCAAAGCTGTTATTTGGCTGCCGTTCATCCAGTGAGCGCAGTGTGCGGTATGGCGTAGGCCAGGGGGATTTCTGCATTTCTGGTCCAGTTGTGCCTTGAATCTGTAGGAAAACACTGGCTTCTCGGGTTAACTGCTGTTGTCATGCAGCGTCTCCGTGCAGGTTTTCTTTTCTGTACTTTTGAATTAATTGATTTTTGACGTCAAGCCTATTCTGCTGGTCTCACTGATGCACCTTTAAAAATAGGTTTGGTACTGTTGAGTGCTACTGGTATGTCACATGTCTGCTTGTTCAGTAACCCCCCTCCCCCCCCATCCCCCTTTTCCCATTCCTATTCCCGCCTGGACAATATAGATAATACCAGGGGAAGGAAATCAATCGATGTTCTCTGGTAAACATAAACATCTGTTGCAAGCTGCCACTCTGTTCACCCTCCCTCCATTTTATGTGAATTGCATTAAGTGACCTACTTTTTAGTAGTGCCCTGTGTTTTGTGTGCCTGGCTTCTATAGCAGATGCAAGCACAGATCCTTTGTTTGTTTCGCTGGTAACCTAACCCTTATTGTACATCTTCAAAGTTTCTTTCATCCAGAGTACCCGCTTTGAGTTCAATTCGTCATCTGTTTAACATTAAACCATTGAGTCCAAAAGTGATGACCGATGGATCCGTTGGATACTATTCTGGTTGTCAAGTCCACAGATGGAAACATCCCCACTATTATTGACGCAGTTACCCTTTACAGTGTTCTTGCAGGCCATCTTAAGACATAAAAGTATAGAAAAGACAGTGTTCGATGGAACGTGCATGTCGACAGAGCATCATAGAAAACAAGCAGCCATAGGCCCTATGCAGAGTTCCTGGAACAATTCCTTTTTAGTGCAAAGGTCTGTGCCTGGGGCTAACTCTATTGATCTAAAGCCACAATTGAGAGAGATGGCAAGAAAGTGAGAGACTGCAGCTTAATGTTGCACTACAGAAGCCCTCCCTCCACCCACCCGTTAGTGTTTGAACCAGCTGGCTCTACCAACGGGTGTCAGGAGGTACCCGCTCCAAACGCCAGTGTTTCATGGTTGTGTTTTGATGGCAAACACTGCTATGTTTTGAATGTTATCTGAAAGGGCATTTTTATGGCACGTCGGCGACGGTACTTTTGGTCAATGACACCCAAGCCCAGGCGGTGTTTATCTGGAAACCCTCTCCTGGTGATGAATTATTGAAAGCTCTCACTGGTTAGGTTATCTGTCTAGGACGCTTGTTGTATGTTGTTTGTGGATTGTTGACACTAAAAGGGCACCCAGAAGAATATAACTCATAGACTTCACTTTCAGTATTACCCTGAATTGCTGGGTTGCGTTCTGAGCGGCCAGCCTACCACAACAACGGCAGCATTTCCAACCCCGTGTCACATCAAAATGTGTAGTAGCTACGTTGGTCCACAGCGCAAAAAACATATTCGTTTCACAATAACGGCTCTAAAAATTGTGAGATAGCTACGTTATTTTGGCCTATTCTTTTCCATTGGCCTGCGTCCACATCACGTGACTGTCAAGTTTCTGTCTGTAGAAACAAAACAAAATGCGTTTGCTTTTTCATCCAGACATTGCTTTTATTCTCGGTGGAAAATGCGATCTTTTTTATGGTTTCGGCATTTCAGCATTAAAATGCGTTTTCTTGCGAGAAATTTGCATGTTAGTTTCATAATCGTCGTTCAGTGAATGTATATGATGTTGTTAGTTAGTTATTACAAGTATTCTTTCAGGTCTCGCCAGAAAATCGCAACGTTTTCTATCGTTGCTATGGTGGTTGCTATGGACGCTGCTATCGCTGAAACCACGTAGCTTGCATGTTGTTTGAATCATTGTCTTTGCGTTGTGTAGTTATCTGAGCTCTTGTGTTATTTGATGTAACTGTCAGACGTTCTTTCAATAAAAACGTTGATTTTTAGAGTGCCCCAGGGATGACGTATTTCCTCTTCTTTGGATTTCCGCCTGACTAGGCGCCTAGTCACCCTCCGGTTATGTTCGCCATTGCTTCGCCAAAAAGTCCATTCCAAGGGTTAATTTTATACATTTAGTTTGAGTTCTCACTCAATACAAGATAATCATGACAAATGAATAGTGTTTTTAAGGTTTTTGAAGCACAAATGAAATCAATAAAGTAAAAGGCAGACGAAAAAGATTTTCAAAAGACTACTAGAATTATCCACATACAGGAAGTGACACCATCCGTCACACACAATTCATGGTCGCCTAGAATGACTTGGGAGTATGAAAAACGAAAATGATCAATTGGATCAAATGGAGGCTGTAGCCCTACAGGAAGTGGTACTTTTTGTAGGTCGCCTTGGGGTCAAGGACACTTGGGAGTGAGCTAGAGACCTGGGGTCTCTTATATGAAAGAGGGCCTCAAGGACATGTGAGATTATCAATTTGGGGCCCAAGTGATGCAAATCCTTAATTGGAGGTCATCAGAAAATGACCTTTTGGTTCATTTGTTAAAACCGTGAGAATAAGGAAGCCCAGAGATGGCTTCGGTAGCCCAGAGAGAAACACGTATCGCTGAAGTTCAATAAGCTCACTAAAGAATTGAAGTACTACTTTGCTGTGTTGGAGTTTGATTTGGGAACTTTGCAGGTCTCTAGCGCGCTCCTAGGTGGCCTAGACCCGCCTGTAGGGCTACGACCCCCATGTTGATCATTTTAGTAGTCTCTTGAAAATGTTTTTCTTCTGCCTTTTTACTTTATTGATTGCATTCATGCTTCAAAAACCTTAAAAGCGGTATTCATCTTTCATGATTGGCTTGTTAAACAAAATGTATATATAAAATTAACCTTTGGAATGGACTTTTTGGCAAAGCAATGGCGAACATAACTTCCACTACCAATGTAGCTATTACACATTTTGATGTGAGACTGGGTTGGCATTTCACAGATGTCGTCTAAAGCCGTTTATAAGTCTCTACTATTCAGGCACGTATGAACAATTAGTTGGAATAAGGATCTTTTAAAAATTATTTATACCAAACGGTGCACTTGATGGAGACATAAACCGACATGCACATTCTCAGCCGACATGAAGGTCAAAACGAAGGACTTTAATCACATCTCTGAGGCAGTTGGCTCTGCTGCCGGGGTGCTGTGAAGATGACAGCAATTGGTGAGGCAGGTACAACATTTCCACACACTTGTGCTTCTATTGTGGCAAATCATGACGGATAGCCTTGGCACTTTGCCTTGTTAACAAATGTGATTTTTGCTGCTAAATTTAACTTTTGGCTCATTTTTGTTTCTTGAACAGCACACACAATGAATGAAATTTCACTGACTCACATTGAGTCATTCTTTATTTCCTTTTGCTTTCCTTTCTGTTTGTTGTTTTTATTGTGACCAGACACCTGTTGCTATGGCAATGGCCCCATGTCAGATATTGTTGGCCATAATATCGGGCCTTTTAAGAACACGGTTTCCAAATGAAATGGTGAGCAGCAAGAGTAAAGTATGTGGGTGTTTATTTGCAGCAACTTCATTGTGATGACGGGATACAAATCTAATGTGCCGTTAGACGGTGAATAGTTAGCATTTGTCTTTCTGCCCATGTCTATTCATAGCTAAGAATCTACTTTGTGTGGAATGCATGTGAAAGGTGTTGTAGGCGGTATTTAAAATGTATTCGCTTTCATCATCATCAAATGCATTTCTCCTTACTTAGCTTGTGTGTCTGTCAGGGTTTTGTTGTTTTTCAGTACCAATTACGCAATACCAATACTAATGGTTACAGCCCATTCCATATTGTTGGGGTAAGAGAACTCTCATTTGCTTATTGTAGACACTTTAGCAGCCATGCTATTAATGAGCCACTTTATGTACTGAAGATAGTTGACAGAAAATGTCAATAATAACGATTCCCAGATGTTTTTACTGCAATGCAGAAAACAACTATGAAAAATATTGTGTTTTGAGAATTGGTTAGCATATAGTCTAAAACTACATCTGCAGTCTATGATATGTAATGCATATTTTAAAAATAAATCTACAGTTAATGATCGAATAGGCCTACATATTTTAAAAATACATCTACAGTCTATGATCTGGAATACATGTTTTAAAATTACATCTACAGTCTATGATCTGAAAAACATTTTAAATTAAAGTATCATACATTTCGTTTTCAGAATTGGTTAACATGCCTAAACTAAAAATGGGTTATGTCTAAAGTCTATGATTTTTATAAATACTTTTAAGTATTAGTTAAGTATTCACTGAATTAACAGTGCCTAAAGCCAGTGTGGGGAGTGGATCATCTCTGGTCTTAAATCTTCATATCTCTTCTATTCAGATGCATACTTGATGCAAATTGCCAGAACCCCTAGAGGAGACCAAGATTTGTATAATGGCATGTAGAAGACTGCTCAAGGCTTCTACGTTCTGTCCTTCAGAAGGTACTGCGTTCGGTCCCCAATGTCCGCAGCCATGCCAAGCCAAGGATGGAGATGCCTAAACTCTACCCGCTCCTAAATTCCATGCATCTGAATTCACTGTATGTTACTTTGGATAGAAGCCTCTTTTTAAATGGCAACGATACTGAAATGATATATCCGGCATTGTTTCAACATTCAACACTAAATACTAAGGTCAATAACAACCTAAAATAGACGTGCGTCTTGCCCACCCAATCAAACTTTTTTTTGTTCAGCCAATGGAAAAATAGCACAGAAAATTCCACTACCGTTTCTAACTTCTGATTGGGTGGGCAGCCTGCAGCCTCCTACAGCCTCCAAGGTCGCCCACTACCCCCTTGTCTCGTCTTGTTCAGGGACAAACACGGAGAGCTTTGAAGCAGAACCGTCCGCTGCACAGAGTGTCTCTCGGAGCATGCCGAGGGTGTTGCTATGACAACTATGAACTCTGGGCCCTGTTTCAAGTAGCAGGTTAGGATGTGTTTAAGCTTAACCCAGAACTCTCACTCAAGCGAGTGCTTTTCCCTGCACTGTCTGGATTTTTGGCTCGCAACCCTGAAAATGTGATCGATCGGGGAATTCCCAAGCAGTCATTGCTATTTCAGTGCCTTTATTGGTTGAAGCCTAGTCTGTTCATTCACCACTAATGCTGGCTCTGCCATCTAGTGTTCGCCAGACAGTCATTTTATTGGTGATAAGAATTACAAAACGTATATCATATATTAATCTATTTATTTTTGAAGAAAAGTGAAGCTCTAGTTTACTATACAGCCTACTCTAGTGACATACTTTGAACATCAGTTCGCATTACAAAACAGTGTTAATAAAGTTTATTCGGTCACACTTTACAATAAGGGACACACAATTTTGAGTCGTTACCAGGGAACAAGTGAGGAACGAATGAGGGACTAACTGCTAGTGAACCATTAATGAGTAACTCCTAATCAAATGGTGTAGTAGCTAATGATTAGCTAATGATTAGCTAATGAAGGAACGAGTGAGGAACAGATCCTATATTTAGTTAATGATGCACCACTTTACTTGAGGGGCCACAAAAACGGTAAGTAATCGTAAGATAATGATGGAGTAATGAGGAACTAAAAAATGCTACAATTGTTTTGGATATAACCATCTAAAGTTGTTGCCATTATCTAAACCAATGAGACGGTACAACGAAGAGTTGCAGCCGTGGGCAGAGTTATCTGGCCAGAGTTATCAGGCCAGGGATTCTAACCGGCAATCTTCAAGCTATACTAGTCCGCTTCTCTAACCTCTGGGCTACCTACCGCCAAACTTGCCCACCTGTCGTTTCTACCAGCCCACCCTAATATAGCGGGCTAAAACTGGCCCTGTTTCAGAATGTGTTTTAATGTGCTACATGCCACAATTATTTCACTAAAATGAACCCTGGGAGGGTTTCTGTCAACCCATCAGTCTGTTTCTTCTACTATTGGCTTCCTCCTCTGCAGTAGTATGTTGATTTTGCACCGCTTGAGCAACACACTACTGAGTAAAAAGTGGCCTTCCAACTCGGGTCAAGGGTCACAGGCATATAGGCCTGTCCATCTCTTTCTCTGCCCAACTGCATTATACTCCTAGCTAGCCCACGACTAGCCTCCTATAACCTATTATCTAGAGTTGTGTATAGTACAGTATATCCCAGTCATCCTCTCTAATCAAATCCGCTCTACCTTGCCATAATACTATACTCACCTTGAGTTTTTCCATTTTAAGAGGTAATGTATATACATTTTTTCAATTAAAACGCTGTTAAGAAGAGACAATTCACATCAACATAATTAACCCAAACGAGCAATGTCCCCGGCGTCCATGTGGAATCATGCGTTAGCATTCGCATTTGGCCATTTAGTGCCTCAGGCTCTTATCCAAAGCGATTTTCCAGGTGACGTTGAGAACAATGAAGGCAGACCGTCTGTATGATTGTAAGTTTATATACACAGTGTATGCCGTGCATGAGCATCGACCACATACACACAAACACAGACATTTGCAACAAAAGCTGAAAAATAAAAGGCCGCGGTACAGAGTCAAGCTAATGTTTGACTCTCGTCATCACTTTCACTGTACTTGCAACCTTGCGGGCTCGAGCACACGCACGCACACACACAAGTCATGCACACAAACACGCACACTGCATCCCATCAGAGAATGTAACCTCACCCACCGAGGACAACATTCATCTAAGTCAGGGTGCCTTTTGCCAGGAGTGCACTTCTTCCTCCGGGTGCCCCATGTCCATTTCACTTGTTTTGCGGCACCACCGCTAGCTGCCTGAGCCGTTTATCAGCCACACACACGCGCACACACGTGCCAGTATCTTGTTCAAGGTTTTCCATCCTGCAGGTGTTGGAGATAGCAGCTTCTGCAGCATAGACGCATTTAGAGGCGCCCAATCTGTTCCCAATTGTGTCAATATTTGGATGTAAATATATGTAACTTTTGACATGGATTTAGGTGCAAATATTGGCACGAAAACATGGCCTGATGGCTGAAGTCACGCAAGTTGTCTCGTTGCCTGCACTGCTTCAGTCACACACACACACACACACAACCAGCCGTTTCATTAATTTGTGACTTGTTCAAATGCTTAAATGCATTCATTCACAATAATTCATGCAGTAGTTAGTCATTAGTAAATGGCTTATTTCTCCCGATCTTGTAAAGCGCCAATACCCAAGTAACATTATCAATATTAGCAGGAATAGTACAATACAACGACGACGCACAAATAAGGAAAGCAAGTCAAGAAGAAGAAGTCCTTAATTTTCAGTGAATATATCGGCGGGGTTGGACGTGCATGCAGTAAACACAGCTGTGAAGTCGCTTAGTTATTTATGGCCGCTATAAATCACCATGGTCTAACAACACCCTCGAGAGCCACGGGCCTATCCGCATATCTCAGGTGGTCACACACACACACACACGTGCGTCACAGGAAAATACAGAGAGTTGCATTAGCCACTTGATTTAAGGTGCACATACAAGTCGGGGGCCTCTACGCTCTTTATCAGGAGGGCTGGATCGCAAAGCAAAGGAAATCTTGCAATGTGATTTATCGGAATTAACTGGTCGACATGCTGTAACCTTGACATTGTGTAGCAGCGTATGTGTAAATCTTGGATTAAGTGTATTTGGACAAAAGGGCTTTATAGAAATGTGTTTGGCCCCGTGATAAACACGCTTGAAGTAGTGCTGTAAATATATTCAATAACTAATTATGTTTGAGCTGAGGAGTAAATCAAATAAGTAGTGAGGCTGGAATACGTTGTTATAGCCTATAGTGTTTATCCATGGTTTTCACATTTTTTTACACGCAATTTATTAGAAGTTTCTATCCAAAGTGACTTACGGGGGCTTCAGAGTCATGTCACCGAGGAGCTGGTAGGGGCTAGGCATGTTGCTTAAGGGTGTCTACGTAGGCAGTGTGCATGGGGGATCCAACCCAGTACCTTTCCGTTGGGAGTTGAACACTATCCTGCCCCTTGCATGCCCACATCAGTGAGGGGAATTTACTTTAAGGAGTACTATGAATCAGGATCCCCAAAGAGCATTAAACGAAACGTTTGCTGTGCAACCGAAACACAAATGTACAGGATGTTCCCTGCAACAATTGCTCATTTCGTCCTTTTTTTTCTTCATTCCACTTCTTTCAATTTTTCTAAGCTGATAGCTGCAGCAAATGCCAAGTAGCTGACCTGGATGCGGGTGTGTGCACACAGGTATAGACCAAAAGCCAATTTCAGATGTGTCATTGGAGCTGACATCACCAGCTTTCTGTGACAGCCAGAGGAAGAAAAAAATAAAAAACCCTGCCTCAATCCATCCCTGTCCCAGTATTGCCTCAGCTTGTATCGTTAAACCTCTGAAATGTATTATTGTAGCGTTAAATATAAACAACAGCAGAGAATGCACCAGGTTAACCAAAATAAACGTGGTATAATATGCTTGGGTTATTTTTGCTCAGTATTCACGCTCTTAACACGCGACAGTAAAGTGTTTTCCCGAGATGTGATCGCAAAGAAGAAGGTGAATCTGTTTCTTTTGAAATAGCTTTGAATAATCCTTTGCAACATGAAGCCCTCTGCGCCTCCACTTCATACACGTTTTGGAGATCACTGGAATAAAACGTCCACTCCACCGGGTTGACTGATTCTGGTCTGGCATCATGACGTGAAACAGCGATTTCTCGGTTGAAAAAGCGCTTATCCAATGAGCGCCGCGGGGTGTACTAACAATTAGCCAATCAGCGCCACGGGCGGGTACGTCGGTCACCAGTGATTGGTTAGGAAAAATCAAATCCCCCTCCCACACAGGAATCGGTTAGAGTGGAGGCGATGTCAGACTGAAGATGGAAATGGCGTGTGACGAGTTGACAATCCTGTCTGATATCAGGCTAATAAAACAATTAAAGCCTGACAGCCCACCCACCACACTGCCTGCCCACCCTCTCACTGCCCCCCC
>OMNO01066683.1:0-11989 GCA_900303215.1 Trachyrincus scabrus | reverse complement strand
TAGAGGGCGTCTCCATGGTAACCGGGGCTATATAAAGGGTCTGCTCACCTTCAGGACGTATTTCCCCGGTGAGACGTCGGTGATGTCAATCCACTGGCAGTCGATGTCAGCGTTGTACGTATCATAGCAACCAGGACTCAGGCCCTGCATTCATATTCATATTTCATATTTAGATGCATAATTAATATTCACATTCAGAATGAGGAACCAGAGAACAAAGAGGGACCAGACACATGGGACTCGAGGAAACCTTACCGTAACCAACACCATCTTCCAGCAGAAGGCAAAATATAAGACCTTGTGGATGCACCCTCGCTCTAAACATTGGCACATGATTGGCTGCATCATTGTGAGATGTAGTGACATCAAGGATGTTCTCATCACCCGTGCCATGAGGTGCAGAGTGCTGGACCGACTATCGTATGATTGTGGCTAAGCTCCATATGAAAGTGCGTCCCCTCTTGTGGCTGCAAAAGCCCATCAAAAATTGCCAAAATTGTGTTAGTGTGTGTGGATGTGTGTATGTGTTAGTGTGTGTACCTGTGTCTTAGAGTGTGTGTGTGTGTGTGTGTGTGTGTGTATTAGTGTGTGTACCTGTCTGTGTTAGTGTGTGTGTGTGTGTGTGTTAGTGTGTCTACCTGTGTGTGTGTGGTGTGTGTGTGTGTGTGTGTGTGTGTGTGTGTGTGTGTGTACCTGTGTGTGCGAGGTGCAGGCGTAGCGGCGGTAGTATCCAGGGTCACATGACGTGTCCTCCAGACAGAAGCTCGCCTTGTGACCCTCGGCCACGCTGCTCTGGGTCTGGGCGTCCAGCAGCTCATACAGACTGAACTCATCCATGCTGTGGAAGTGACTGAGAGGAGGGGAGGGATTAGAAGAATACCTATACCTATAGACCCACTACCACGATACTACCTATAGACCTCCTACCACTACTCTACCTATAGACCTCTTACCACTACCCTACCTATAGACCTACTACCACTACACTACCTATAGACCTACCACCACTACCCTACCTATAGACCTCCTACCACTACACTACCTATAGACCTACCACCACTACCCTACCTATAGACCTACAACCACTACACTACCTATAGACCTACCACCACTACCCTCCCTATAGACCTCCTACCACTACCCTACCTATAGACCTCCTACCACTACCTTACCTATAGACCTCCTGCCACTACCCTACCTATAGACCTCCTACCACTACCCTACCTATAAGCCTCCTACCACTACCCTACCTATAGACCTCCTGCCACCACTACCCTACCTATAGACCTCCTACCACTACCCTACCTATAGACCTCCTACCACTACCCTACCTATAGACCTCCTACCACCACTACCCTACCTATAGACCTACCACCACTACCCTACCTATAGACCTACCACCACTACCCTACCTATAGACCTACCACCACTACCCTACCTATAGACCTACCACCACTACCCTACCTATAGACCTCCTACCACTACCCTACCTATAGACCTACCACCACTACCCTACCTATAGACCTACCACCACTACCCTACCTATAGACCTCCTTCCACTACCCTACCTATAGACCTCCTGCCACCACTACCCTACCTATAGATCTACCACTACTACCAGATCTATAGATCTAGACTCTATAGTTAAAGGCTCCACACATATGAGAGACCCACTGGTGACAGCTGTGCCACTCCCAGGCGTATCGCGGCTTGCTGGGCAGGAAGTCAGCCGTTCCCTGGTTCTTGACACGTTGCGGGAACCTCAGCAGAACCCGCGTCTCGTAGTCCTGGGCATACTGAGCCGAACTGGAGAGAGTAGATTATATTAGATGACATAAGAATACATTCCAATACATCAGATTAGATTTAAAAAGATTACGTTACATTAGACTAACCTACATTAGACTAAATTAGATTAGATTAGATACCATTCCATTAGAATAGATTACAATTAGATTAAATTCCATTCCATTGGATGAGATTACATTATATTGAGATTCAATTACATTTGAATTCAAACCATCTTTATTGTCATGACAGCATCACAGTGTGAGTTAGAAGCCTGACTTCCTGTATAGGACTCCCTGATTTCCTATGTAGGACATCCTGACTTCCTGTATAGGACTCCCTGACTTCCTGTATGGGACTCCCTGAATTCCTGTGTAGGACATCCTGACTTCCTGTATAGGACTCCCTGACCGCCTGTGTAGGACATCCTGACTTCCTGTATAGGACTCCCTGCCTTCCTGTTTTCCAGAGTAGTCTAACCTGGCGAGGCATCGCTCCTCTGCAGCACAGCGGAGGTTGTACATGGGCAGCCTCTGGACATAGCTGGACACCTGGATGTAGTAGGGGTCAGGGACCAAGTCAGGAAGACCTGGAGATAGAGACAACACAAGACAACATGTAGTAGGGGTCTGGGACCAGGAGAGAGACCAGAATACAACATGACCCTGAAGTCCACCGTTGCCTTGCACAAAATAACTGTCCTACATTCCTACCCACCTACCATAGCTACCTACCCTCTCTACCGACCTACATACCCACCTCTCTACCCACCTACCTACCTACCTACCCACCTCTCTACCCACCTACCCTACCTACCTACCTTCTCTACCCACTGACCTACCCTCTCTACCTACCTACCTACCCACCTCTCTACCCACCTACCTTCTCTATCCACCTACCCTCTTTACCCACCTTCCCTACCTACTTACCTACCCACCAATCCACCTACCCACCCTCTCTCCCCACCTACCTACTTGCACCGTGTTGATGGTAACTAGTGTGTATTCCTACCGTGTTGGTGGTAACTAGTGTGTATTCTTACCATGTTGGTGGTAACTAGTGTGTATTCTTACCGTGTTGATGGTAACTAGTGTGTATTCTTACCGTGTTGGTGGTAACTAGTGTGTATTTACCATGTTGATGATAACTAGTGTGCATTTACCGTGTTGATGGTAACTAATGAGTATTTATCGTGTTGGTAGTAACTAGTGTGTATTCTTACCTTGTTGGCGGTAACTAGTGTGTATTTACCGTGTTTATGGTAACTGGTGTGTATTCTTACCGTGTTGGTGGTAACTGGTGTGTATTCTTACCATGTTGATGGTAACTAGTGTGTATTTACTGTGTCGGTGGTAACTTGTGTGTATTCCTACCGTGTTGATGGTAACTAGGGTGTATTTACCGTGTTGATGGTAACTAGTGTGTATTCTTACCGTGTTGGGGGTAACTAGTGTGTATTTACTGTGTTGGTGGTAACTAGTGTGTATTCTTACCATGTTGGTGGTAACTAGTGTGTATTCTTACCGTGTTGGTGGTAACTAGTGTGTATTTACCGTGTTGGTGGTAACTAGTGTGTATTCTTACTGTGTTGGTGGTAACTAGTGTGTATTCTTCCCGTGTTGATGGTAACTAGTGAGTATTATTACCATGTTGATGGTAACTAGTGTGTATTCTTACCATGTTGGTGGTAACTAGTGTGTATTCTTACCATGTTGATGGTAACTAGTGTGTATTCTTACCGTGTTGGGGGTAACTAGTGTGTATTTACTGTGTTGGTGGTAACTAGTGTGTATTCTTACCATGTTTGGAGTAACTAGTGTATATTCTTACCGTGTTGGTGGTAACTAGTACCGTAGCCGGGTCTGGGTTGCGCCCGGGTCCTGGGTCTGTAGTAGGAGTTGTAGTAGTTGTAATACGGGTAGTAGTTCGACGCCTTGTACGGGTTGTTGTATGGATCGTCTCCGACCATCCCGTCCTCCGGGCGGACCGGGACCGAGTCTCCGGTATTTTCTGCCTCCGCGCGCGGGGTTGGAGTTCCACTCGGCCGGTTTTGACGCGCAGCGCGTAATTGCGCAGCGCCGCTGGCCGCGGGAACCCGAGGAGAGGCTGGCGACCCGGAGGAAACCGTCTCGTTGCTGTTGCTAAGGACGACCACAGGATCATCCCGCCGCGGACCTGAGCCGGGAGGACGCCGGCCGGACGGTCGGTACTGAGAGCCGTGACTCAGGATCCGGTAAACCTGTCCGTTTTGTCGCCACGTCAAGCCCCGACGCAGCGCACCTGCACCCCGCGACACGTCCTGACATCCCCCGATGTCCAGAACACCGCACAGAAAACATAAGCGCGTCACGAACCACGGGAACGCGCGGAAGGAGAACTCCTTCATAGTAGAAAACCGGTCAATAATTAAAAATAATAAGCTAATAATAGACGGTTCTTATCGAGGACACGACCGCTCGTGAGCCTTAGGTCCTGTGGAGTGGGGGTGGGGGGCGTCACCACGCGCTCCTTGGAGGGCAGGAGGCGAGGTGGAGTCTGAGATGGAAAGTCATAAAGACAACAATGATCTGGAGAAGGTCCAACACAATACACCTGCAGGTGTGGACAACGGGATGAACAATGTATTTATAAAATGTCAAAATGGCAATATGACTGTTCATTTGGTAATTTATTTAGCTTCATGTTCACATTAGTAGCCTATAATATAGTAGGTTATAGTATTGCATTATGTATCGTTTTATCGTCCATGAAATTAAAACAAAAAGTCAGCAGGTGTGAATGAGAGAACCATTTTCACCAGTTATTCCGAAGGGTGAAATGGAGCTCTAGTTTCCACCGGCTGTAGATGATTCTCCTGGCAGTGCAAACCAAAACCCTGACCCTACTTCTATGCAATTCTCTGTCCTACAAAGCAACCCCAACTGGTCCGCCAGACAGAAGAAACAAGCAGAGCCGGATCACCGGTTTAGGTACCATAACCCATGGGGGCCTAAAATATCCGACGGTGATGGAACCACTGATGAACTTCCTCCTATCTGCTTCCACTTGGGACAGAACTTAAGCAACAAGGACATCTGACATAGCAGCCTGTTCTCGTCCATACTCGTCATAGGCCTATATTGATGCTTGGCCAGACTTGACTTTAGGGCCGAAATTATATATTTGAATGTATGTTCGGGTCACAGATTGTTTCGGTTTTGTAGAGTCGGAAAACACTGCACAACCAGTTCGTTAAAAAATTACAATATGCTCTAAATAATAGGCCTAATTGTATGAATCTGTTTCGCTTTATTGTCACTATTAAGGATTACGTGTGTCCGATTAGCTTTATTAGCAGGTTTAGTAGCCTACATTTTGAAGGAATGCATCGACTCTAGCGGGGTCCGATACGAAATCAAGCACACCCTGTATTCTGACGTCGGGGGGATATCATTGTTTCTATAGCCTATGGAAAATGATTTGGCAGCCACCAAAATGATTCCACAGAACACCAAAGGAAAATCTAAGCCCGCCAAAAAAATAATAATTGAGAAAACTGCAAATTAAATACGAATGAATATAGGCCTACACAACGTGAGCGACTTCCGGTCACGTACATCCGTTAGTGGTGGGCGGAGCGATTCTTTCGATCACTAGTTATATGCATACTCGTCTTGTAGCCTGTTGAAATGTAACGTTATGTCCAAATGTACAAAAACACTTTATGAATCAGAAAACAAAAACGCTACCCAAAGTATCAATAGGCCTACCTTTAAAATCTTTATTTGAAACCCATCGCTTCTTCTTTTTTTTTTCATGTTCTTACCATTTGTGGCCTACTGTCTATTTAATTAGGTAGGCCTATACTGTGACTATTTCTAGGGATTCTGTATTATTTTTCATTGGTAACGCCTATAGCTCATCTCCTGATTGCTCAAAAGTTTTCAAATTTGTCGACAACATATGTAGGCTATTCCCGGTAAGCAGGTCTCCAAAAAGTTTCGTACCAATCTTCTTCTAAATAACCACCGATCCAAATGACACCAAATTTGGTACACATGCTCTATGGACGAGCCTGACAAAAGATTTAGAATTTTGATTGCATCGAAAATAGCCGATTTATGCGCAAATCCAAATTTTCAAACAAAATCAAACCATGACTCGGATTCACTCCAAATCGCTTGGGGACACTTTCACAAATCTCATCGCACCCGAGTGACGTGTCCCTGCTGTGAATACCTTTTGAGGCTGTGAGCAGCTTTAATTATACAGTAGTTCTGTTTTCAATGTGCTGTCCAATATCTTTGTTTGATTGTATGCTTCTTTGTCGAAATAAAGTAGGCCTATTCAAAACAGAAATAGTCTGTTGAATGAAAAAAAGTAGCCTGTTGAATTAGGTAGACCTAATGTTTTGCACATTTTGCATTCATACTCAACCCTACTTGTATAGATGTTAAACTCATTAAAATAATAACTCACAATATTTTCTTCTACCCCTTTCAAACAGAGACTGTATAAAATGGCCTTATTAGTAACCCTTTATTTAGTTTATATTTAGTTTATATTTAGTTTATACTTAGTTGTTTAGTTTAGTTTAGTTGTTTGTTATTAGTATAAGTATATTTAGTGTACATTATTCCCCTCTGTTTCAACTGTTGCACCTTAATTTCCCTCGGGATAAATAAAGTCTTCTTGAATCTTGAATCTTGAATCTTGAAACACTTACCTCAAAGAAGTAGAATTTAGCGAGAATTGACGCCATCTTGTCATCCACCTTAATGCAATGGGTGGCCATGACTCATGGGTCATTTACTACTGTAAATATTCTTCTAACATAAAAAGTAAAAGAAGGAATTAGTGGAAAATGACATGCATGGGGGTTCATTTGGTCAGGGAATAGATCTGCATTGTCAGAATTTACATATGTAATGTCCTGAAATACATGTTAGGGCATTATATGTGGCTGAACTTAGAGCCCCCCATTGAAACTATCATCACATCTAAAAGTAGAGCTGTCCAAAACAGTTAAGTAGTTAGTTTTTGGTTGCCCTTTTTATTGCTCAGATATAATGCTTCAAATGTGATTACCCTTCAGGGTTCATAGGTCAGTATCTCAGTTCAGGGTCCACTAACATCCCTCAAACTCACACGTTTCTCTACAAGACCTTTCCAACAATGTATTTGGTTTTGTTCTACGATAAAGTAAAAAATATCTAGGACTTCCTTGGAAGTGATGTGTGGAGTCCAAGACCACTGACAATCCCAAAAAAATTATTAGATCATTAGATTAATGCTGATGTTTACTTTATTCACATTAACTGTATAAATGTTTTGATATAAATTGTTGTACATTTCCAAGTTTCGACACCAGACCAGAGAGCGCCAAATGTTGTAGCTCCTATATAAGTGCAATCATCCAACAGACTACTATTTCTGTTTTTAATACTTTGTTTCGATAAAGAAGCATACAATCAAACAGAGATATTGGATTACGTTGACAACATAATTACAATTGAATAGACAGTACATATATGGTAAGAGAACAGGAAAGAAATAAGTAAAATACCAATAATAAAAATAAAAGACCTCAAAAGTGATACATATATTTATAATTTTGATGGCGTTTTTGTTTTCTGATTTATAACGTGTGTGTTTAGTTGTACATTTACATGTGTGTATGTGAAATTTGGCCATCAATAAAGTTTCATGATTTCAACAGGCCACTGGTGACAACAAAGCGAAACAAATTCATTAAATGCTTCCAATTCTTTGGACCACATTGTAATTTTGTATTGAACTGGTTGTGCTTTCTCCAGGCTACTGTGGGTGGAACCAGGGTTCACAAAAACATACACCGCCAATGCATGCTTTTGGTGTTACAACGCCATGGGCGTTCCTTTTATGAAATGATAAATCTCTCTCTCTCTCTCTCTCACCACACGCAGAACATGCAGTGTTAGTGCTCTATCTACTGAGCTACACGGGGAATAGAACCCCTATCCTCTATCCATTAAAGGCCATCTGCTAACGATTTTCATCTGCAGTACGCTCTCATTAAACCGGTTTAACGTGTCAAAGGTCAGGAAACAAAGCTTTGATTTTACACAGAAAAGCTTTTTAATTAATATGATTTCTAAATGGTTTCAGCATTTAAGAGCAGTAACTGAAGCCACCGATTAATAATCTCAAAGGTTTAGAGGTTTAAGTAATCTAGGTTTAGAGGTTCAAGTAAGCTAGGTTTAGAGGTTTAAGTAAGATAGGTTTAGAGGCTTAAGTATGCTAGGTTTAGAGGTTTACGTGAGATAGGTTTAGAGGTTTAAGTAAGATAGGTTTAGAGGTTTAAGCAAGATAGGTTTAGATGTTTAAGTAAGATTGGTTTAGAGGTTTAAGTAAAGCTAGTTGATGTTTGTAGCGGCTTGCTGTTGGGTGTGTTTTGCGAGGTGTTGCTGAAGGCGTTGTGCTGCTGTACTTTGATCCAACTGTTTAACTGGATGTGTTTCCTCAGGAGGTTAAAAAGCATATTTCTCTCGAACACGCTAACGTGATGCAGGCCACTGTGCTAACAGTAGCAACAGGTAGCGCACCTCCCCTAGCACCAGACCAGGGGGAAGCGACCGAGCTGAACAAAGGCCTGTTTTATAACATCTGTTTTATAACATCTGTATAAAGATCAAAGGGAGGCCTTAATTGGCCCCCCCGGTCGGCCATCTTGTTTCCAACGAGAAGCAGCCGCTGCTGATGTGATCGCCGTAATGAGCTACAGCCCCATGCTAGACAGAGTAACCATGGCAAGGCTACTAATGGAAACACCACCTTCATCATCATCATCATCATCATCATCATCATCATCACTGTCCCCGTCTTCTTCATCACAGTGTGTGTGTGTGTGTGTGTGTGTGTGTGTGTTGGAAAGTGTGTTCCTGTGTTCCTAACTATTTTTGTACTATTTTGATTTTGCATTCCGTGCAACAGGCAAAAACACAGACAGACAGACAGACAGACAGACAGACAGACAGGTAGACAGACAGAGAGACAGACAGACAGACAGGAGATAAACAGACAGACAGGTAGGTAGACAGACAGGTAGATAGGTAGAGAGAGAGAGAGAGAGATTGTGAGAGGCAATGGTTCAAGCTAAGTAAGAGGACAACACCCCAGTCTATATTTACAATTATATTTATATAAACAACAGCACCTGTAGTAGGGGTCCTATTCCCTGTGTAGCTCAGTGGGTAGAGCAAGGCACTAACACTGCAGGGTTATAGAGGTTTTATTCCCCGTGTAGCTCAGTAGGTAGAGCAAGGCACCAAGGCTTCCAGTTTGATGCTGGTCTTTGTGTTGCAGAATGTTGTACGTGGCAGGTAGTCCAGCAGGTCCTCAGTAATTAGAGCCGTGTTGGGGTTTGGCTGATGGTCTGGCAGCTCTACCCTGCTATCACCAAACACCCTGAGGAAAGCTCTGGCTCAGACCGCACCGTTACAGCAGGCTGAGAAAACGTGACACAACAAACACATCTAGACTCTACTAAGGTCATGTAATGATAATGTATTGATAATGAAATAATAATGTATTGATAATGTATTGATGATAATTTATTGATAATGTAATAATAATGTATTGATAATGTAATAATAATATATTGATAATGTAATGATAATTGATAATGTATTGATAATGTAGTGCTGATAATTGATAATGTATTGATAATGTAATGATGATAATTGATCATGTATTGATAATGTAGTGCTGATAATTGATTATGTAATGTTAATAAAGAGGTAAGGAAACCTGCTTTCTGGTGCTGATCCTTCCACACTCAAATTGGGAGTGAACACAGCTTGAAGCACCCAAGGGCATCTCAGACCTCGGATATTTAGACTGGCTCAGGGCAGAGACCAGGATAGAAGCCTGGGTCTCTTCCTACTTACACTATGGAAGCTTGGCGACACTTGATAGTATGAACCAGCGATAATCATTACAGATAAACATTCAAACAACATTCAAATAGCCAGTAAGTCATCAATGTAATGTTGTAATGTCCTGTCAAGTATTACAGATCACTGCTCCTTCCCCCAGACCAAATACATGTGTTAATAAAAGCCTCTTGTTATGTATAAATTAATTATAACAAATGTATATCCTGAAAAAGGACTGAGTTATAGTGGACGTTCTTCTGCTGCCCCTACTGTCACAAACGATAACTGCATCTTCTGACACGTTACATGGCCAACTGTCAAGGAGAAAAAATTTGATGTTTTCTTTTAGTAAAAGGTGACACTGTGTTATTGTTGGATGCAGGTTTTTTGTTTATTAGAAGAAAAAAATATAGCAAGAGATAAGAAGGTACAAAGATAGATAGAGATTGGGCAGCAAAGCATAGTTTTGTGCTAAAATTTCAAAGCCACTCTGGCTAGGCTACGAATACCAGATAGGAAGATAAAGGCAGCAAAACAACAAAAATAAAAAGAAACATTAAAAATAAAAATCAAGGCATCCCAACTAAAAATAGAACAAAATTATTGTTATATTATTACAAAAATTTCTGCTAGGTTAAACAATTATTACTAACAGTTATCACACCAAATCACCATTCTCGTCTTTCTCTCCAATTCTATTTGTAGTTGAACCATAACCAAATAGATACTGTAGGCTCTCTGTAGGAGATGATGTTTTAGTGGCTTAATTTATTTGATTTTCCACCTTTTCCTCCTTTCAGATTTAAATAGCTCCCACAGCCGCAAGGAATGTCAAAAACACTCTACTTGCTCTCGCACACAAGCACACACGCACACACAGTTAGCATACAGTACAGGCAACAAAGCACAACGCCGTTGTAAAAACAAGCAAAATGAAAGTAGGAATTTAATTTGAAATCGAGTTAAATCTTTGGTCTCTGTGACATCATCAGATTATGGTCCCCTGGGAGCACAAAATGGCCGCTAAAATTGGCAGTTACAAAATGGCAGCAGATGATTCCATGACAGTTTGAGAGTTTAAGATAATTTAAAAGGAAAATAATAACCTGTTATAAACAAGCAACACCAAAACAACATCTGAAAAAAGGTGTGTTGTGCTTCAATATTTTATCCTATCCTCGTTAACCGCAGGCCAGTGTGTTATACATCCAACATACAGACTGTTGCCCTGGCGATAAGCGTGTTAACAACACACAGAATGTTGCCCTGGCCACAGCGTGTTAACAACCTCCCTGGTGATAATGTTTATGTTCTACATGATAAACAGAAGTGAGGTTTAGTCTTCTGAGAACAGGTCAGCCCTCTGCTTTCATCGTTGGTTTGGTGATAAAGTTACAAATAAAACTAAAGCTAGCTAAAACTAAAGTTAGGTAAGGCTAAAGCTAGGTAAGTAAACCCAAAGCTAACTAGCTAGTTAAAGCTAACACTAGGTAACCCTAAATCTAAAGCTAGGTAAACCTAAAGCTAAAACTAGATAAAGCTAAAGCTAGGTAAAGATAAAGCTAGTTAAAGCTAATGCTAGATAAAGTTAGAGCTAGGTAAAGCTAAAGCTACTCTTAGCCTCATTGCACAGTTTGATTCACAGACGGCCGTTTGTCGGACGCCTCACACAGGTTTAAACGCGGTGTGGAACTGAGCTGTACAACATTCATAAAAACACTCAATGTCACGTAACAAGAAAAATAAAATAGAACACAAAAAACATCTAAACAGAGAGATCAAACACTAGAATGTGACCCTAGCTCCAGTGTGCATTAATATATAATCATCATGGATAACTGAGACAGTGCTTTACAAAACTAACTAGCCCTACGAACCCTGACCCCTGCTAGACCAAATAAAGAAAGAATTAAAGGAAACCTTTGACACCACAGATAAAAGTCTTTAAAAAGGATAACAAATAAGATATATCTGAAGATGTCTTTTAAGATGTTTCAGTCCAGAGGAACAAGAGAGTTTAATAGATGAAGGAGAAGAAAGAGTGGGAACAGCTCACGAAACAACAAAAAACAAGAAATCTTGTTGGTTAAGGATCCAAAAGAGTTTCTCAGACGAGCCAATCAGCATGTTCCTTCCCCCATCGCCATCTTGCCATCAAACATCAACCGCCGCCTTCTGTCCGTCCATGTGTCACGTGTCACCCCCACCTTGGAGGTCCCAAATGGAAAGTCCCGGGCGCTCACTGGTTGACATGGGGCTTGAGCGCTTGGTACAGTCCCTCAAAGGTGGGTCTCTCAGCCGTGTCG
>OMNO01066640.1:2500-12185 GCA_900303215.1 Trachyrincus scabrus | reverse complement strand
TGGATGATGGATGATGGATGATGGATGATGGATGATGGACGATGGATAGATGATGATAATGGATGATGGATGGATGATGGATGATGGATGGATGATGGATAATGGATAATGGATGGATGGTGGATGGATGATGGATGGATGATGGATGGATGATGGATGAATGGATGGATGATGGATGATGGATGATGGATGGATGATGGATAATGGATGGATGATGGATGATGGATAATGGATAATGGATGGATGATGGATGGATGATGGCTGGATGATGGATGGATGATGGATGATGGATGGATGATGGATGGATGGATGGATGATGGATGATGGATGATAGATGAAGGGAATTGGAGGTACATAAAAGTAGAGTATTGGAATTGTATGATATAATTTACATTGTAATTCGATATTGTTATAGGATCATTTTACTTCCAATAAACAGGAAACAAAGATTTTGGAAAGCCACTTTGTTTTGATAAAAAGAGAAAGAGAGGCAAGATGTCCTGACTCAGCAAGCTGATCAATGAAGCATCCCCTCCATGTCTGTTTGTGAACTCACCAGAAACACAGACAATCTGAAAGATCCTGTGTCTCATACTTCCAGAAATACCTCCAGGTATCGACCAAGACAGGCTCAGATTTCCTGCTGAGTCTCATCAACCTCTCCTTGCTCCATCCTCCTGCCTCCCTCCATCCTCCAGCCACCATCCCTTCCTCCCTTCTGTCTCTTGCTTAACGTTCTTCTTTCTTTCTTTCTTTCTTTCTTTCGTTCCTTCTTTCTTTCTTTAAGGACCACAGACAAAGCTTTCCAATCCCAATTTCATGAACATCATTTCCTGTACCCTAATATTTAAATAGTAATGTGTGGTTAAAAATGGCCCACTGCACCTTAACATGCACCTTGTGAGGGAATAACATGAATAAATGCGTAACATTTCCTCCTTCTACAATTAGAGCGACAGTAGATTTGGAAGGGAATATGTTTTTATCCCATTCCCAACCCTTACAATCTAAGAGGAGCAGCATTCCGGGACAGTGCTAGCTTAGCATTTTTGAAAATCCAAACCTATAGAGGATTGACTGACATTGGCATGAAGACGTTCGTCCAGTCTGCTCTTGCTTAATGGAGGCTTTGGCACCATCCAACTACTCTCTAATAAAATACACTAGTTCTCTGTCAGCGAGAATGCTTTGGGGACTCTGGGAGTTCATATCTTAAGTGTATGTGTTCTTCATGTCAAGTCGATGAATGCAAATGATACCCCTTGAGCTCGACTGCTAAGTCCTGTTTCTTTGATGTGTCTTCAAGACATTTACTTTTAAACACAACAGGGAAACCGTATGAGCTGCGTTCACTGTATCAATCACTGTAATAGGTACTGTAAGGGTCAAGTTTGGTCAAAGTTGTTGACGTAGTGGTTGACGAAAAGCTTTGAGCCAAGTGAAAAGGCCAAACAGTCTAATTAGGTGTATGCCAAGTACACATCATGTTTTCATATATTTTACGTAGTTGGCAAGTTTTTTTTATGATGTTGCAGTTAAAATTTCTCAGCTGCTTCTTGAGTCATGACTCACTCATAATTTCTCACACAGATCTTTATATTTTATTTTTTGATACAGATCTTTATATTTTCTTTAGCTGGTTCTTCGCATTAGTACTCTTACACTAATGATTCATGGTCACAGTTTGAGTTGTATATTTAGCCAATTGTTTGTATAGGTGTATAAAATGCATCAATTCTATGGTTCCATTTGTCAATGCATTGACTTGTTAGCCATCAATGCGTGATCGATGATGCAACAACAACACTGTAATTTCAGTTTGCCACAGGCATGACCGGGCCTGGGCCAGGGACAGTGCTTTCGTTACATGGTGGGTTTGAAGGCAGGCAGTACAGGAAACATTATGGGTGGAGAAGGGAAAGAGCAGCCATGTTTGGGCAGTTTCAGAATAACATGGGTAGGAAGAGAGATTCTGGAATGACAATTGACTCGTAGAACCTTACTTTTTTATTCATATTATAAAGGACTACACACAGTAATTATGCTTACTTAGATTTTTGATTGCATTGCGCAAATAAACAAACTATAAACTAAGAACCGATCCGAATTGGTCAAGCAAGGAAGTTATCTAAATAGTGCACAAAGTGTAGTTTTGGATCAAGGTTTCTAATGCCAAACTCAGTGCAGGCGTCTAAAGCAGCTTGTGTGTTCCTGGTCGCTTTAATCTGACCCGGGGACTCCAAGGGCACAGCATTTGGCCGCCATTAAGCCATTAAGACACGGCATGGTGGACACAGTGTTACTTTCACACACACCTGTGCTTTCCCTCACATGTGCTCCTTCTATCTCCCTTTCCCTCACATGTGCTCCTTCTATCTCCCTTTCCTTCACATGTGCTCCTTCTATCTCCCTTTCCCTCACATGTGCTCCTTCTATCTCCCTTTCCTTCTCTGTCTCCATCTCCGTGGTCTATTGTTTTTTTTTCCAAAATGTTGCCCAAACACATTTTTCTCATTTCATTGTATCCAGAGGTTTGTTTGCCCTCAAAGGGTTACACAGTAACAGTTGCACGGCTTCTCATGCTGTACATTAGCAAGAAGCTTGTTATTCATTATGACACAGGGGTCACAGTTCAATACATGGAGATATCATATTTATTAAAATTCTATTTGTTTTCACTGCAATTTTATAATTTTATGCAATTTTGTACAATGAGATAAAATAGAACAGATACAATATACACCGTAGAAGAGGATAGGCGGTTAGTATCGTGTCAATAGTTGTTTACACTCTAAAGTGTTACAAGAGGAAAATGTTAAGTCATAAGTCATTACGACAAAATGTAAAAGAAAAAGTAAAACAAATGTAGAATACCTGCATTTGTTTTGTTTTACATCTGAACAATACATCACCTTTTCTACAGAACCATTTTGTGAGCCTATTCTTTAGCTTTTGTCACTCTATATACTGCATTAAATTATTCTACCTACTGGCAGCCTACTGAGCATTAACTTAATTACCTTCTCCACTGCCAGCCCATATGTGGACAGCAGTACAGTAGAGCAGTACAGTAAAGTCATGCAGTCAAGCAGCAATGGCTCATGGCAATATTATCAACAGAAATCGCCCCAAGAAACCTGAATACGCTTGTTAAGTTGAAGTTGTAAGTTAAAAACATAGACATATTGACCATTACAATCAGAGCTGTAAAGTAGTTTGCTAAAATACATTACAATCAGAGCTGTAAAGAAGTCTACAAAAATACATTACAATCAGAACTGTAAAGTTGTCAACTAAGTACTAAAATACATTTTGGGGGACGTCTTCAATGGCTGAATGTTTGCATTTAGTTGTTTTCTTCCTGTTTGATTTTAGTCTTTGGTTGCTCTTGGAGGCCAGGTGTGGCGTTTCTTTCCCCCTTTCTTAAATATTTCATCCAGAAATGTATTTCTTTCATATTTATTTTAGTAGTAGTACAACAAAATACTGCAATAAGTCTTCAGTAGCATGCAGACGACAGGTTAAGTGTCTTACAGGCCGCTAAGCTGCAGTTAAACAGTGAAGCTTAAGGCTATAATTAGGTCATTTCAGTTCATAGTATACCTTATTATGATCTTACTATGGGTTTTTATTCAGGTAGGAAATCCTTTTTAGATTTTACAGTAGGCCTAACACAGACATTGGTCCAATATGCTTTGCAATTCCTTTACAACCATGAGCGGATCATGAGTCGATATTAAAGAGTGACTAAACAAGGAAATTCAAACCTCAGCGACACCACCACCTCTGATCAAACACAGGGTATTACAATATTGCTTTCCGATTGGCTCTAATGTGTAACCAATCACAACATAAAGTGCATTGATTGCATGACCCTCTCTTGCTTTATAAAAAGTTTATAAACATTTTTGCTGGTTGAAAAGCGCTGGATAGAGTACAGACACAACCTGCATTATATTTCATTTTATTCATATTTTATTTTATCCAAAGTGACTGTTATATAACATAAACCAACCCCCCAAATGATTTATTACATGCTGTGGACAAGTAAAAAATCATGATACAATAAAATACACACATGAAGGCATTATACTTGTATTGCAGGTGGTCATATCAGTAAGATATCACTCTAGACTCTGCCTCTCTCTTGGCCTCCTTACCCAAGAGTGGATGTTTCCGTGTCAAGCATTGCCAGCAAGAGCATATGCCTGTAGGCTTATTGCGGTAACAGAGCTATGAGCTATGATATTTTTTCAAATTAAAATAATTTTGGATGGAATATGTTTTATTTTATTTCTGTAACACACTGCATGAAGCTCTGAGAGAGGAGTGTGAGTGCAAGTCTGTAGCTAGCGGTTTAGCCTGTACAGCCAATGAGACCTTTCTCCTGGTGGCACTTGGTAGGACATGTTAGGATAATTGTAATAGGATTGTGTTGCTACTTATAGGACGGATAGAGGGAGGTTAGAAGTGGTTACTCATTCTTTCCTCCCCCAGCAGGAAGAATCAAGCAATAATCTGATACTTTTAGCACACCCCCGTGGAAAAACGTTATATTGTCCAGGGAAAACCAGGCTCATTGGGAAAGGAAGATATATTATTAAAATATAGCTTATCAATAAAGCCTTTTCTACTACCCGTGCCCTGGTACATAAAAGTAGCAGACCCATAATTAGTGTTATGAGTGACACCTGTGTTTGTCCTACGATGACACCTTTATGGAAAGGGGCTATTGCAAATAAGCAGCCAGTGAGGGCAATATTGTTTGGTCTAAGCTATCCATACACAATACATACAGATCTGATACATACAGAATGATGGAAGCAGTTGAGTTGTTGAGCAGTTCAAAGTGACAAAAGACAGCCCACAAATACATTAAGTTTGTGATGCCTTCAGAAAATTGCTCTGTGGGGACCAACTACATTTTATGTAAAACATCATATGATATATGGCTATATGGATCCATCTTGGATAAATATAGCACTACCATCATGGTACATATTGTCACATTTATGTCATAAAATATCAGAATAATATCCTTTTTATCTGTTATTTAGCAATTCTGCTGATTTTTATTCCATACTTTACTGTAAATGAGAAAACCTTAAATGTAAGCCATAATAATAACAACCACCGTTCATCTGCTCTGTCTTTCAGGTCCTGGCTATGATCTCAATCCTGTTCATCATCATGTCCACCATCTCCCTGTCCCTCAACACCCTCCCAGAGCTACAGGTGATGGATGAGTTTGGCCACTTTAACGACAACCCGAGCCTTGCCCACGTGGAGGCGGTCTGCATCGCCTGGTTCACCATGGAGTACCTGCTGCGCCTGCTGTCGGCGCCCAACAAATGGAACTTCATCAAGGCGCCACTGAACGTCATCGACCTGCTGGCCATCCTGCCTTACTACGTCACCCTGTTCCTCACCGAGTCCAACAAGAGCGTGCTGCAGTTCCAGAACGTGCGGCGAGTGGTGCAGATATTCCGCATCATGCGCATCCTCAGGATCCTCAAGCTGGCTCGGCATTCCACAGGCCTGCAGTCCCTCGGCTTCACACTGCGTCGCAGCTACAACGAGCTGGGCCTGCTCATCCTGTTCCTGGCCATGGGCATCATGATCTTTTCCAGCTTGGTCTTCTTCGCAGAAAAGGACGAAGACGCCACCAAGTTCACCAGCATTCCCGCCTCCTTCTGGTGGGCCACCATCACCATGACGACCGTGGGCTATGGGGACATTTACCCACAGACCCTGCTGGGGAAGATCGTAGGCGGACTCTGCTGCATTGCAGGGGTGCTGGTCATCGCGCTGCCCATCCCCATCATCGTCAACAACTTCTCAGAGTTCTACCGTGAGCAGAAGAGGCAAGAGAAGGCCATCAAGAGGAGGGAGGCGCTGGAGAGAGCCAAGAGGAACGGCAGCATTGTCTCCATGAACATCAAGGACGCCTTTGCCCGCAGCATGGAGCTGACGGATGTGCTGGTGGAGAAAGGGGAGCAGGAGAGCAAGTGTCCAGTGGACAACCACCTGTCGCCCAGCCGCTGGAGCTACCACAAACACTACTCTAACATGGAGGGGGTCAGCCCCGCCCGGTCCCAGCTTAACAAATACAGAGAGGTCACACAACTGGGATCCCCTGAGCGAATCAAGCCACCACTGTTCAGGGCTAGCCCCCTGCATCTCAATGCTCAGTGCCTGGAGGACACCTACAATAAGATGACAAGCAGCAGGGAGCAGCAAGGGAACAGGATGGAGGAGCAGCTGGAGATGAAGGTGGTGGCTTCCGCATCGGGGCATCACCTTCTGGTCAGAGAGCAGACCATCAATGAGCTGAGCCCCATTGACAGCATATCCAGTGGGCTTGGGGAGTCACCCAGGGTGGAGAAAGGGTCCCAACTGCCTAACTTAGGGGCCAGACAACAGCGCATCCCTCCTCCCCTGGACCTCAGCCAGATCACCTCTCTGGAATCAAGCCGGGGTCTCTCCGAGGGCTCCCAGTTGGCCTCAATCATCAAGGAAGGGCTGTACGAGTTTGTCTCCAGCAGTCGCCCAGCAGAATACAGCAGTGGGACCAGAGAGGCTGCTACTACTACGACACGGGGAGTGGTGGAGAGCTCTGGGAGGACCAACGAGATCACCCACAGCTCGACGAGAGGAAACAGCACGCCTCAGAAGAGAAAAGCTCAGAAGACCAACTTGGTCGGTTCCCAAGACGATTCATCTCTCATCGCCGTGGTGAGACCTGTGGCTACCCCATCCTCTGCCGGGGGGGCGTCCAGATTGCCACAGTCCATCCTGGACTACGCTCTCTCTGGGTCCCCCGGGGGACTCAGTGCTACCTTGCAAGGCGAGACGTCCAAGGCCTCTCCAACGCCGGGGTTCTTCCTGCAGTCTCCGGCCCCCCAGCAAGCTGTCCCTCTGAGTGGCTTCCAGGGGGGAGGGGAAAGTGCTGCTGCTAGTGGCGCCAGGGGCTTAGAAGGTGAATGGCAGCTCACAGGCTTAAGTCCCTGGGGGAAGAATCACATGGAGAGGTCTGCTGTGAGCTCCGTGTCCAGCACCAGGCCCCTGTCCCCCAAGGCCAGTCCCCTGTCCCCCAAGGTCAGTCCCCTGTCCCCCAAGGCCAGCCCACTCAACTGTACCCAGGAGCCGGTGGGGCTGGACGGAGACGCAGGAGGAGTGGAGGTGTTTGTGGCCGGCGACGAGAGGGTTGAGAACCACGTGGCTCTGGATGGCACCGTGACACCACCCTGTGAAACTAGCATGTGACTGTTACAGGGGGGAGGGGTTCAGTGGCAGGTGCCATAATAATGCATAGTGATCTGGAGAGTTGTTGATGTCAATAAGACAGACAAGCACATGTCCAGACAGGCTGAAAACACTTGAAGAAATAGTGTATGTCTATCTGCAAAGAAAGAAAAGCCACTGTTGTATATATTGATCATGCATTTGTTTCACTAGGGAAAATAGACTGCTTTGCTTCTAAGACTGAGTAGGGTGCAGTGAAGTCTAAAGCGTGAGCAGAACTCATGCTTACTGCTAAAGAGAATCTCATTGACTGAACAGAACTGAGTTCTGTTGCTCAGTATTTATTTTTATATAGTGTTGTGGCCATGCAGGTTACAGTTCTGATTTATTGTTGCGTACTTTGCTCTGGTCCTGCACCACCAAGGATTAAAACACCAGAAGAAGAATTGTGGAGCGGGGGGGTATTATTATTTTATTTTTCTAAAAGTTAAAAGAAAATGTGATCAATTCTTCTTCAACACTTACACGATCGTTATGAAAGTGTCATTCTTTTGCTCTCCTGTCAACACTGTAACCATTTTGAGTGGCTCACCTCCCTTATTATTGCACATGCCTGCTGGTAGCTGCGTTGTGAGTTTGTATGTGAAATGTGGATGGAAGGACCAAGATGCTGGACTGATCTGGAATGGGTCACATAAAAATCCTGCAGTTGAAACAGGAAACCGTAACGTATTATGTGGCCAATTCCTCTCCCCGTCACTCCAGTGTACAGAAATAGTACCCTGCAGACTTTAGAAATGACAGCTTTATCCTCTCACAGTCATCAGTATCTGCGTTAGCTGTTCAATAATTCATGAATTGTTTTGTATTGTTACCGTTCATGTAACTGATCTGGTGAACTTTTTCTCTGTTACAACTGTGTAAGCTAAGATAAACCTGGGTTTTAAAGGTGTATGCTCTGCCATTTCTTGTAACCCACTACAATTAGGTAAGGAACAAAACATATTTACAAATTTTCTAAGAGATCTAAAGGAGCCACATTTTGAAAATGACAAAAAACTGAACCAAACAGAACTCATTATGTTTGACCTTTTGTTACATTTGGATTCACCAATCTGGATTCACCAATTTGGATACACCCATGAACCGTATTTCAGTCACCACACACTGGCTTCATATACTCATGTGTTGGCTTTTTAAAATTGCCTTTTTGTTTAGAGAAGTGTAATTGAAGTTTATTTGCTACATAGAGCACGTTTGGCGTCTGCAGAGGGATGTGTGTGCGGGTGTGTCTCCATGTGTACATTGTGGCTGTATGCCTGGGCAGGGAGAGTAATGCTGCAAGTGGTGTGGGACTGCCCTCTGGAGGTGTTGTTCAGGCACTTCACGCCTATTTATAGTGCTCTACTTAGAAATGTAATCAGCAAATTCCCTTTTTTTTTTAGATAGTTTTATTGTTTAGTATGTCATTGGTTGTTCATTATGTATATATACTTAGTGGCATACGCATGAATTGCGTTATTTATGTCAGGATCTCTGAAAGGCTAAGTGAGTCATAATGAACTACCATAAGTACTTCATATAATGATACAAGGATTCCTCTGCATCGGGAAGTTGATGATTAATGATGTAGTATCTTTATAAATTGTGTGCCTTTTCATAAATAGATAATTTATGAGAAGGTGGAAAAACTGTACAATCTGGCAGGATCCTATAGTTGTAAAGAATGATATCTTTGTTATCTTTTTAAATTATGTATTTGTTTTTGCTGTGTGAATGAAAAATGTTGAGAATATGCAAGCGCTGAATGAACCCAGGATTTTGTAAAACTGAAACATTATGAAGTCTCTCCCGGACCTCTTACATTCAGCTTAACATCAGTCGTCCTCTTTCTACATCACGTCACCTATCTTCTCTTCCGGTCCCCTGTCTTCAAAGACACCTAGATCAAGAAAAAGATTGTTGACTACAACCTTAAAATAGCCAAATTAGCAATCAGCATATATTTTGTAAAAATCCTACTCTAGCTCTGAACAATTCTAAATGGTCTTCACATCCAAAGGTGTTGTGTGTGTGTGTGTGTGTGTGTAAAGGTGTGAGGTTACAATCTTGTGTGAACAACTTTGTTTGGCTCATGTTAGATGTTATTGTTTATTCCTTCTCGGAGGAGATCTGTAACAGTTCTGCATGGCTAACACGGCTTTGCTTTGTTTTTGTTCAGTTCAGGACTTTAGAAACGGCACATAACATGGTTATAACATGGTTATAACATGTTACTGCTGGGGACTTTGAATTGTGGAGAGGTTGAAGCAATCAGGGAGCAATTAAACACAGCTGTGGTGGTTCTCTCATATGGAGTAGCAATAGTGTCATCTCTGGTGAACCACGTATTATGCAATTGCTCTTTGTATTGGCTCAAAAACTGGTGCCCGGTGATGTG
>OMNO01066634.1:5113-16665 GCA_900303215.1 Trachyrincus scabrus | reverse complement strand
AAGACGGTGTTGTACCTTCTGTATTATGAAACATATAGGTGGCTACAGCTGTGCTTCTGGGGCACTTAGCTAGGTGGCTGCTGTTGCGGGGGGTCATAGCTAGGTTGCTAGTGCTTTTGAGGCTTATTGCTAGGTGGCTGCTGCTGCTGGGGATCATAGCTAGGGGGCTGCAGTTTTTGAGGCTGCTGCTGGGGCACATAGCTAGGTAGCTGCTGCTGTTGAGGCTCAAAGCTAGGTGGCTGCTGCTGTTGAGGCTGCTGGGGAACATAGTTAGGTGGCTGATGCTGCAGGGGGTCATAGCTAGGTGGCTACTGCTTTATAGGCTGATGCTGGGGCACATAGCTATAGGTGGATGCTGCTGCTGCTGCCTTTGAGGCTGCTGGGGCACATAGCTAGGTGGCTGCTGCTTTTGAGGCTGCTGCTGGGGCACAAAGCATGGTGGCTGCTGATTGGCCATCTGCTCAGTGTCCTTCTTTCACATGACTAGGCACAACATTAGACAGACAAGGGCACTGTCCTTGTTTTCACATGATGCATAAGAGAAGTAATGATTTAAAATAACATATTCATTGACATAACATATTCATTGGTAATTATCATTCATTGGTAATTATTATGTCAGTAGCTGCTGCTTTTGAGCCTCATAGCTAGGTAGCTGCTGCTGCTTTTGAGGCTGCTGGGGCACATAGCTAGGTTTCTGCTGCTACAGGGGGTCATAGCTAGGTGGCTGCTGCAGGAGCGTGTCTATGTTCCCACAGCTCTATGTTCCCACAGCCCTATGCTCCCACAGCTCTATGGTCCCACAGCCCTATGTTCCCACAGCTCTATGCACACACCCAGGTAGGAGGACAGAGTGAAGGTACAATTTCCACACTTTTATCACCACAGATTAAAATGGCTGCTATTCATGGAAGCCATTGATCCACACTTTTATGCCCTATGTTCCCACACAGACATACAGTAGGCCTACAGAGATTCCTGCCTTTACAGTATGATTACTTAGAAATGTGGGAACATAGGGCTGTGGGAACATAGGGCCTAATTTTTGATGGGGAAAAAAATTCGTAGAAATGTGAAAACATAGGGCTGTGGGAATATTGCTGCATTGCTGCATCACTGCTCCCTGGCTGTCCCTGGAGTAAGGTCGGCGGGGATGGGAAAAAAGCAGAGACTTCATCCAATTTGGACACCCTACCCTGCATGTGTGTGTGTGTGTGTGTGTGTGTGTGTGTTGTGTTCAGTGGCCACTTCCCCCCTTGCATGTGTTGTGTGTGTTGGTGCATGTGCGTATGCACCCCGAATTGCAAAACTAAAGTAATCTTAATCTTAATCTCTTAAACATAGGGATGACCCCGCGTAGAAGTTGAAGTTGAACTTTCTTGTGTCCTTGTATTCACACCATATTAAACTTATTAAGCATGGTGGTTTCATTCATCCCATGTTAATCAATGAGCACTTTCTTCCACACCGCAGGAGCGGAACAGGTTTGTTTTAGGCGTGGGGTCTATTTGTTCTGCCTCCGCCTGCCGTTTTTGGCGGAGCCTTTAATATATTTAATATACCTCTGGTGTAAATACAAGGACCCCACGTCGGAATATTTGTGTTGAAGTGCCAATAAACACCTTAGTATGTCTTCTATGATCTTTAACATAGTAGGCTAGTAGGCTGCAAACTAGAAACATGAGTCAACGTTTGGTGCAGTAAAGGAAAGCTGTCGATAGGGGGAGTGCGATAGCACCCCCCGCACCCCTACTTCCAATGTCTCTGCTTATGACGATCTCAGCTTGAACTACAGGCTAATTGATACTCTGATGAATCATATGGTCGTATATCATATGCAGAGGGGCTTTAAAGATTTAAAATGTAGCTATTGTTGCAGTTTCACGTTTTTTTTCCCCAATTCCTAGATACATTAGTTTGTCATCGTGGAAACAGTAGATGATTGTTTACCATCATCATCTGGTTTGATCGCTGATGCCTACGTCATCAACCCGGCGGTTCCCCAAGACTTGGAGCTTGAAGTCCGATGCAGCAGCGAGACTCTGACAGGCACACTGCTGCAGCAGCAGGTGCATCAATGACTAACCCGTTACCTAGAAATAATGCCGCCTATTCTTGTTTACGTTAATTTCCACTACTTTTTTTAACACATTTGAAGTTGAATCGGGTTCAACAGCAGCGGCTCACGCAGGGTTGGGCGCGGCTTCCCGTCTGTCCCCTGAACACATCACACTCCGGTCTTTGTTGTCGTAGCGGTCAGGATCTGGACCATCACACAGGAGGATGGCGGAGTGTACCATCAAAGTAATGTGCCGTTTCCGACCTCTGAACAAGTCCGAGGTCGCCCGGGGAGACGCATACGTCGCAAAGTTTCAAGGGGATGACTGTGTGGTGATTACGGTACGTAAGCTAACACCAAAGTACCAAATCAAATGCCGAACCAATATGGTACCTCTTTTTACCCTTAACAGTGGCTGCAGAGTAGTAGGCAAATATCTAGAAGAGGAAGTGTTTAAGCTTAGTTGTGTTTCAAATTCAAGTTGTGTGTTGCGTAGCTGACGGGCACTATATTAAAAAACTGCATTTTATTTGTATAGCCTAGCGAGTTTTGCTGACAAAAGAGGTTTACATGTATTTAATAGTCTCAGTGACCCATGAGGAAACTTGTGAGTCATCATTCGTTGAGGTCACGGCAGTCTGAACCATTCAGATGTGTTTAGTACAAGTAATCACACCTCGCATCTTTAACAACTCAGATGTGTTTAGTACAATTAATCACACCTCACATCTTTAACAACTCAGATGTGTTTAGTACAAGTAATCACACCTCACATCTTTAACAACTCAGGGACCAGGTCCCTGATGTAAACTGCTTAATGCTAGGATGACAAAGACTATTGTTTATGATATCCATACTCAATCTTAACTTGGTTTTTCCCCCACCTCTGTTAATTAAAACAAAAATATAGGCCTAGTTGTTAATTTTGACCTTACCCTAAAGACAGATGCTTCTGTTTTGTATTATTAATCTGGTGTGTTACTGCGTGTGTTTTGAAACAAGCGACATTTGGGTGTGGTGCTTCATGGGATTAAAGGAGTAGTTTTGTTTGAGGGCTCAGAAACCAGCAAATGATAAAACAATCTATCTTCCTCCTTGCTTGTCCTTTATAATAGAGGCAGAATAGTGATTAACTTTCGCTACTGTAGCAAATATATAATGGTTGACCATCATTTACAGTTAGCAGGATTTCCATCATCCAACCGTAAAGAGCAGCTAGGCCAGATGATCTGTATCAGAAACTAGCCACTGTTGAGCTAGGAATGGCAGTGTTTGGCTGTCGTAGCATGTTTAGTGTTGGCTTAAACTGCAGCACAACTTGGCTATTCCATTTCTTTTGTGTTTGATGGACCAACAGAATCGTATTATGGTGAAGCTGTTGGTTGTAATGGATTAAACAGTATTCAAAATCAAATTCTCTGGTAAATGGTAGTTCAATAACGTACAGTTGGCCAATATATTGACATGATATCATTATTGTGATATGGGACTAAATATTGTCTGGAATTTGGATAGCATAATATCATGATCTGAAACTTCTGCATCAGCCTCTAGCTGTAGGCCCAACTCCACTCAAGTTTTCTTTCCTCCACCTCAACATCTTGAGGTCCCCTGTTGATATTTAAACAATTTCAGTCACTTCATCTAATCACAGAAATGTCAGTTTATAGCGCTGATTTGTTTGATTTCTTTTTTTATAATATGTAATATGTAAATAGAATATCTTTTTTATTTTGGTTGAAATAATTTGCTGACTACGGCCATGGGTGGGGGGAATTGCAATTTATGTCACTATCTGTCTTTGCGGATTTGTTTTAGTGTGTGTGTGTGTGTGTGTGTGTGTGTGCATGTGCATGTGTGTGCATGTGCGTATGTGTGTGCGTGTTTATGAAGTCAAAATGTGAAATCATTAAGATACTGAATTCTCAGGACCAAATGGCACAAAAATATATCAAAGCTGTAGGCTGAGAGGATCATCTAAAACTTAAAGTCAGTCCATGGCCAGTTCTGTGTCTGTCCCAGATAGTCCAGACGATGAGTGGGTTGGCTTCCAGCCTGGTGATGTGCTGAAGTTTTTTTCATAGATATTTAGGTAGTGGCCAGACTTCCAATTTCTTTGAGTCTATTAGGAAATCAAATGTGAGATCTCAGCTTCCCATCTTAAACTGGCTTAAGATAAGGTACAGGATAAAACTTTGTTAATCCCAGCAAGAATGTGGAAGTGGAGTGACTTTGTGTGCCATTTATTGTTGTTCATGTTATTTTATTTGCCTGGCTAAAGGGAGAGGCTCTGGGACGAGAACACCAGTTGGTCCACCTGTTGCTCTGTTCACCACAATGTTTCACGTGTGTATCTCTAACACAGTGAAGTTTTTAAGTCGCATTTCCCAGCAATTGGGGGCTGAATCCTGGCCCGGAAGGCTTCCACATCATGTGAAGGAAACAAGCATTAATATGGATTATATACCACAGCATTGTTGAATACTTGATTCTGATTGGTCAATAATGTTCCATGGATGTGCATTAATTAAGCAATATTACATGAGAGGGTGTACCCATGAGTGTAATATTGCGATTATATAGGTACCTCAGTTACCAACAAAATTAAATTAGCCAACGTTATCGCTACCATTTTCATTGAAGTAAAAATGTCTTCAAATAAAAAAAGCGTTCAAATAAAGCTAATTCTAAAGCAACATAAATATTCATTCACTGTAGAAATGTCCAAAACGCCACTTCCCGGGTTTCGTCATCAACTACATCACTGTGTTCGGAGCCAAGCTGCCCGTGTCGGGCTGGTTCCAGACCTAGACCTATCTCGAGACAAATCTGAGCTCGTGAGATTTAGGCTGGTTTCGCGAGACTAACTATGTCCACACATTTTTTGTTGTAGGTCGAATCAATGGCGGAGTAATATTAATAGTGATGAGGCATTTTTCATTTGAGAACGGCTGTTTCTGCTGTCATGCTCATTTGATGTACTTCGGGGTTGGTAAGCAACAGCCTCACCATTGCATTATTTTCCAATAACGGGACAGCCCGTGGTGGTTTATTCCTTAATTAAAAACATTCTCTGTTACAATTGGCCATGTGCTGTTCTAGGTAGAGGTGTGCACTGCAGGGGACTTGGCTCTGCAAACCAAGGGCCTTTTGCACATTTTGGTACAACATCATCCTTTAAACTCGACCGTGATGGCTTCCGGCCTGCTGACGTGCTGGCAAGTATTTCCTGTGTTGCTGAACAACACGGTCTCCACTTTCCACTCCACAGGGTAAACCATATTACTTTGACCGTGTGTTCCAGTCCAACACCACTCAGGAGCAGTTCTACAATGCAGTTGCTCAGAAGATTGTCAAAGGTGAGCTGTCCTATCCGAGTGTAGCATAGTTAATAACTAATCTATTTTACATTTGTAACATTTGATTGATGTGTTATATTTATTGTATATCTGCATTTTGTTCTTTAACACATGAGTAAACATAAAGCCCAGTTTGTCCATCTCTTCCTGCATTCTTTGCGCAGATGTCTTGGATGGGTACAACGGAACAATATTCGCCTACGGGCAGACGTCCTCAGGCAAAACACACACGATGGAAGTAAGAAAGTACCAAAAGCTCCTTGATCATGAACATCATGAACAAAAACCAAACCCAGACCAGCGGATCTCTTTGTCTTATAGGGGGAACTCTCTTTGTCTTATAGGGGGAACTCTCTTTGTGGGGGGAACTCTCTGTGTCTTATAGGGGGAACTCTCTTTGTCTTATAGGGGGTACTCCATGACACAGATATGATGGGCGTCATCCCCAGAATAGTTCAAGACATCTTCAACTACATTTACTCCATGGATGAGAACCTGGAGTTTCATATCAAAGTAAGACACTCGAAGGAGCTTCAAGGCTTTGAGATGGTGAATTGGAATCATCATAATGTCGGGCAAATCTAAATTTGAGGCTTTCTTGGCAGGTGTCATATTTTGAGATCTATTTGGATAAAATCAGGGACCTAATGGATGGTATGTATTGTTTAGCTTTTTTGGTTGTATCAAATCAAATAAATAAGATAAATAATATATTAATAATATAATATATATATATATATATATTATTAATCTTTTTTTTATTTGATTATATATAATTTGAATATATACATATTCATATATCCATACATAATATACATTGAATATAAGGAAATTAATAATACATTTAATGAATAGTTTAGATGATGTTCTGTAATCCCACAGTATCGAAGACCAATCTGTCTGTGCATGAGGATAAAAACCGAGTGCCTTATGTTAAGGTGAGCCCCTGTGGAACCATGTCTTGTAGCTTACGGGATTTGAAAAGTCACCCCCCCCACCCAGAGTCGAGGAATTAGTGAAGCCCAACCGTTGGTTGAGAGGCGAGAGCTGTGTTCCTTTTTTAAGAGTGTGTTATCTTATGTGGGTGTTTTTTTTTGGGTTGTGTGATCTCTTTGAAGTTGTATTTTACTTCAGACACTTACCTGCCAATCTGGGTCTCCACATGTCTTTCAAAATACTAAGAACTAGCACCCTTATGTTAACTTCATATTTCAATGTAGTGGGATTGTATAATATTTCCCATTCCTTGTATAATTGTTTCTTTGTAAACTTGTGTTTGCATGTGTGTGTTGTATGTGTCTGCGTGCATGGATCTTGTGTTGTGTGTGTGTGTGTGTGTGTGTGTCCCCAGGGCGCTTCTGAGCGTTTTGTGTGCAGCCCAGAGGAGGTCATGGATGCTATAGATGAAGGCAAAAATAACCGAAGCGTGGCTGTCACAAGTGAGTAGCAACACTGAGCCTCTTCAGTCCTGTTGCCGCTCATGGGTTCAGTCTCACTGGGTCTTCTGACCACGGCCATGCCCCCCGGCAGCCACACACACACACACACACACACACACACACACACACACACACACACACACACACACATATACACACACGGAACAGTCTGCTGTAATGAGAGCTCCTCTCTTCTATAACTGCTTGCACACTTTGCACTTTGACAAAAAAAAACGAGTCATCTCATATGGGAAAAAAAACACATGTTACACTTGCTTCAGATTGTAATGTGCAACTGATTTTCCACTGTGTGTGTGTGTGTGTGTGCGTGTGTGATCGTGCACATCCTCAGACATGAACGAGCACAGTTCCAGAAGCCACAGTATCTTCCTCATCAACATCAAGCAGGAGAACGCCCAGACCGGCCAAAAACTAACCGGAAAGCTCTACCTTGTCGATTTGGCCGGGAGTGAAAAAGTATAAATCCCTGTCAATATCTCTCTCTCTCACTCTCGTTCTGACTCTGTCTCTCTCGTTCTGACTTTGTCTCTATGTTCTCACCTTAGCCTCAGCCTGAGTTCAATTTCTTAAAATGTATTTTACATTTGACATGGATAACATGACATATTGCATTTTTAGACCGTATATGTATGTATTGGCCCCAATATGTCAGCAGAAGTATTTGGGTTCTTACTGTCCTCAACAGCAAGTATTCCATATGTTGAGGTAAAATAATCATGATAGCTGTATTTAATTATAAATGATAATACATATTGGTCTCTTTTTACATAGCAAAACTAAAATGTAAACACAAATGTTAGATAGGCAAAACCGGAGCTGAGGGCACAGTGTTGGACGAAGCCAAGATGATCAACAAGTCCCTCTCGGCGTTGGGAATAGTCATCTCTGCTCTAGCAGAAGGCTCGGTGAGAATCCAACCATTTTTCTTCTGTGTTCTTTGGTGCATTTGCACCACGTTGTGACTCTTCTTCGTACTCCCTCTCTGTCAGAACTACATCCCCTACCGAGACAGTAAGATGACCAGGATCTTGCAGGACTCTCTGGGCGGGAACTGTCGCACCACCATGGTCATCTGCTGTTCCCCCTCGGGCTACAACGAAGCCGAGACCAAGTCCACGCTCCTGTTTGGACAGAGGTGTACACACACACACACACACACACACACACACAGTAGTATATAGTATAGAATGTGCATGTGTTGCAATAAAATATTGCATCTTGTCATGATAGATTATGTGAGAGATGAATAGGAATTGAATTGGAATACAATCTAAATAACAACAACTAACCCTAACTGTTTGTCTGAATGTGAGCACATACGCTTGTCTCTTCTCCTGCGCACATCTACCAGTTGGTCACAGCTGTCCTTGTTATAAGTGCTGCATCATGTTACATCCCCTGTAATGATAGAAGTAGTGAGTGAGCTGCCCTCTGCTCTGCAGGGCCAAGACAATCAAGAACAACGTGACGCTGAACGTGGAGCTGACGGCGGAGCAGTGGAAGAAGAAGTGGGAGAAGGAGAAGGAGAAGAACAAGACGCTGAAGAACACTGCCACCTGGCTGGAGAACGAGCTCAACCGCTGGAGGAAAGGTAACACACACACACACACACACACACACACACACCATGGTGGTGGTGTCCATGGATCACACAGAGTTAAGACAATCTATTCTGATATCTGGTAGTATATTTGTTAATAGCCTAAGTATAGTGGCTAGCTTGTTAGTAGCCTAAGTATAGTGTAGGATAATTGAGTATAGGCTTTAGTTTTTACCTTCTAGTCTAGTTAAAATAGCCATGGCCAAAATGGAAATTTTGATTAGCTTTCATTAGTTAGTACAGGGTTCCCGCGGATCCTTAAAAGTCTTAAAAGGAATTTAATTAATTAATCTAAAAGGAGTCAATCAGCCTTAATTGGTATAAAAATGTCTTAAATCAATCTTTCAAAAGTCTTAAAAATGCTAAAACGTGGGAAGTAGGATTTTTTGAGTAGTTTTTTGCTGAAATTGCAATTTAAAATCTCAAAATATTTGGTAACATCTACTTTTTAAATCATTTACCAAATGCCTCTCACAGATCAGGATAGCGGAACCAACAACACTCATGTTTGTAAAATTGTCCCTAACCCTAAGTAATTGATGTTTTTTTTTTCTTCAATTTTGGTTATTATAAAGTTGGTCTTAAATTTCTTTCCAAGTGGCATTACAAAAGTCTTAATCTAACTTGCCTTAAGCTGTAGGAACCCTGTCGTAAGTATAGTCTATTGTTTTTACATTAGTTGTAGACAAACAAAAATAAAACAAAAAAATAAAACTATGCAGGCAAAATTGTAGGAACAAAGTAACAAAATGTCAGGAGAAAGAGGAGGATATATGAACACTTGCAGTTACTACAAAGAAATAGCCTCAGGCCTATTCAACTGCAAATTATTTATTAGAACATAAGCAATCGAGGAGTGGACTGTGAAATATCTATTTAGTAATGTGGGACCAAAGCCCACATGTTTGATCTGCAGCGAGGCTATCAGTAACACAAGAATGCAATCTGAGAAGGCACTGCATCACGTATCATCATGGAACTAGAGGCCTGCACTCCCGCGGGACCCGCGGGTCCCAGTCAAAATAGTGCGGGCGCGGGACTCATTTTGATTGTTGAGTGCGGGTGCACTCAACAATCAAAAGAAAACTGATGCGTGTGTGGGAGCGGGCGGGAAGACATGACTCGCAGGCCTCCCGCAAAATATAAATATATGTATAAAATGAAATAAAAATGACTGAAATTTAAAGTAGCTTACAGAATGGTGTTCGTGTTCGAGATACTGTTGGAGAGCAACAAAAGAACGTGTTTTTGGCTACCTAAACAGGCGGATGTTGTGGTTTACGCGGGGTCATACGTTAATTCATATAGCCAACAAATCCTTCCTGGTAAATTGTTTTTTAAATATTGGTAACGAAACGTGTGTGGGCTTTTTTTTAAAAAAAATTTAAAGTGCGGGTAGGCTTGGGACAAACCTTTCTCGGGGCAGGAAGCAGGACTGAAAATCCATAGCCCTTTACCGGCGGGCTTTCGCGGGCGGGAGCGGGACAAAACGTGAAAGATGCGGGCGCGAGCGGGACTAAATATTACACATTTTTGCGGGAGCGGGCGGGACAGATCTCTTGCGGGAACGGGACTGACAAATCTATCCCGCGCAGACCTCTAGTGTGAGGGACCTAGACCGGTAGAAGCAACCGTCTCACACTTTGAAGACCCCTGGATTAGAGCAGCAGATAAATAGTTGAGTGGGGGAACTGATTGGATCATTGCTTGGCCGTTGGGCCCAAGGGAAGGCTTCAGACTTCACCCTGATGAACCAAAGCATTGAAGAATCAACAAGAACGGAGACCTACTGGTGTTGTGAAAGACGGCAGGTCTGACTTCTTTACTACGTGTTCACTCTGGGGCGTGTTTAAGGGCGGGAACACCTGGCAGAGTAGACAAAGGCAGACGGGAAGAGGAGAAGAAAGAGAAAACAATTAACAAAAGGAGAGCATTGAAGACGTCAACCTGTATGAGGGATTTTGTTTTTGTCTTACGTTTAGCCGGTCAGATTAGACAAATGACAGAACGGTTCCTGTCCGTGTACTCTGTGGCCCTCCAGATCTTTTTAAAAAGGCATTTTACAGTCACATTGTTGCATTTCACTGACCTCCAGTTCAATCTCCATGTCCTCCTTTAAGTCCGGGACCAGGGGGCAGTCATCCAAGTCCTCTATCTTGACAGAAGACACTCTCTTCAGCTTGAGCTGCTGCTCAGGTGGAGTCTGGACCGGGGGCCCCGGGGGCCCCGGGGGCTCCGCCTCACTCTCAGACGCCAGAGGATGCATTAGGTGCCTCTGGGTCAAAAATAAGGTTATATTTTGTCCATTATAATGTATTTATTATAGGCTGAACACATTTTCATTTAGGCCATCACACTGAGCATATAAAACTGTACAAATCTGAGCAAAAAATACAAATGATCGAATCAATAAGCAAAGAACACGACTTAAACACCAACACTTACATAATAGCTGCAGTAGTCCTCCTCGGTGTCCTGGACGGAGACCACAGGACAGGACTCTTCTGAGGCGAAAAGTTGCATTTCAATGTTTTCTGTGAGCATCGATTGTCTCTTGTCCAGCATCTTCACCTCCACTCCTCCTTATGTCCGAGACGGGCTTACTTCCGAGCTTCGTTATTAGCTTATTTTAGCAAATAGCTGCTCTTTATCTTTTGCTCACAGCAGCAACCTACCGCTATATACAGTGTATATATATATTTGTATCTAGGTCGCGTTCAACTAGTGGCCCTCCGTATCTTCTCCTGAACGTTATGTTGCTCTGCAAAAAAAAGGTGCATCCGAATTTACCTGCAATTGACTAAGTCTGCACAGCTGGAATCTGATTGATGAAAGCTGGTTGATTGTGTATGTTGGTTGAAGTCCTGGTTGGTTGAAGGCTGAAGCCCTGGTTGACTGAAGCCCTGGTTGGTTGAAGCCCTGGTTGGTTGAAGCCCTGGTTGGTTGAAGGCCTGTTGGTTTTTGAGCAGGGCCCAGTACTCACTTCTACATTTGACTCTTTGATGTACCGTGACTCATTTTGTTTGTTAATAATGATTTGCCGATACACACGCCAACATGTGAATAAGTACTGG
>OMNO01066628.1:0-11474 GCA_900303215.1 Trachyrincus scabrus | reverse complement strand
TGCAGAAGAGGGGCGGGCTCCCTCTGTGTTGGTTCCAGAGAAGATGGATGTGCCGGCTCCCTCCCCACAGTCAGACAGGAGGAGCTGGGCCTCCAGTCCTTCCCATTCGACCCACATCTCTGGATCCTACCGCAAGCAACACCCCGACCTCCTCAGACGGACCTCCACTGCCTCCGGTAAACACACTTTAAACAATTTCAACAGAGCAGAGTTTGGGCATCCTAACAAGACTGTATATGTTATTTTGTGCTATTTATTCCCTTAGGAATTTTCTGTCTGTGGTTTGCACTGATTTTGTGATCTGCTGTAGCTAGATAAGGATTTCAAAGTCTGTCTTGTTGTAAATATACCAATCACAGCTTACTGATAATGGCTTTTTTGAAGAAAAGGGCCAAGCTTCTTAAAAAGCATTGCAGTTTGTATTTCTTGGACTGAATATTGAATTATTAATTTTAAATTATAACTGCCTCAGAGCTGAGTTGTACAACAGCCAATGTGTTTAAAATGCACTGTATCTTATCGTCTTAGTAGAGATTTGATTGTTTGCTTCTACTGCCCTTAGATAGTTATAATGTATTTACATTCACAGTAGTTGTGTGTCTGTGTCACCTTTTAAAGGGCTTTCACAATTTCACTGTGTTAAACCTTGATATTTGATGTATTCTGTTGACAACTTACTTTATTTGTTTTGTTGTTATTTAGAGAGACAGAGGAGTATAAAATGCAGGTTTCTACTACTGTTTCTCATACATTTCACCATATTATAATGAGGAATGTAGAACTAACTGCTCCCCACCACAACATCAAGATGTTAGAGGATCTCAAAGACTTGGAAAATGCCACATTTTTTATGGCTTGAGATTTGAGACATGATTCAGTTGTGGTAAAGGTCTGGAGGCTGTAACATACATTCTCGTGTCTTTTCCATTACAGTGGATTGGCCAGGTAAGGGCCCTTCTGAACTTTGTGGTTTGCCAAAAAATAACTGTGTGCTTGATTTCTTTTTTTTAACACATTTTTTATAAAGAATAATTTAAGCCCAGCCTCATACAAACCTTTTTATTTGTGTGTTTGCTTGCATGTATTGTGTGAGGAGTGGATATTGGCATTTCTATTGCAGTGCTCCCTAACGGTGATAGTTTTAGTCTGATGTCCACCCAGATATTAGTAAATGGAATGATGTGATTTTGAATTTCAAAACTAACACTTACATTCTCCAGTCGTCTTTTTTTGTTTGCCATAATAACCTAAATAGTTTCTTACGCATTACACAACTTCTGAGAATTGTTCACTGTTGCATTGCAAAATGCTGATGTCAGGTGCACGGTAAGCTTTGGGAAAAAAACAACTTTATACATCTGCTGTTTACGATGTAAAACTCCAGGTTTTGCATCAACCATCCATCTCATCTTTTCACAGAAGGCCGCAGGAAATCTGATACGCCTCTTGGCAGCCACGATCCCCGCACAGCCGTCCAACTGCGCACCGCTCTGAAAAGACTGAAAGAAATCATGGAGGGAAAGAGTCAGGTGATTTAAAGCCAGCCAAGCACCTTCACATTAATACAGCACACACCCAAGCCCAAATGACACTTCTGTCAGCGCGTACGCCTGGATCCACGCAGAGGCCTATACGCACATGTGCACAGGACCCACGCTGAAGCGAAGAGAAGTCCTCCCAGAGGTTAGCAACGTGTCGCCCGTCTCTGCGGAGGTACACTGCAACTAATCGCTGATTGGTCGAGCCGGGTGTAGTGTTTAGTTTTGTTTTCGACAGCCAGACACAATATTAAAATGAATGCACCCGGCAAAATCACTATTTTAAGCAGTGCAATTTAATGGTTTTGCAACATCTTTGTCACATGGATGTATTCTTTTTTTCAACATATCTTCAATGGCGCAGACTTGCGTCTCGCGATTCCAGGTTTGCTCATCGGTTCGTGTACATTTGGAAGCATAAATGCAGGCAGCTCTGCGAACGTGGATCTTCGCGGACGTGTTTGCACGTAGAACTGTAAATCCAGCTTAATCGGTTCTTTGTGGGTGCGTTTGTGTCGTTTTTTTTCCCCCACGCCAGGACAGTGACCTGAAGCAGTACTGGATGCCGGACAGCCAGTGTAAGGAGTGTTACGACTGCAACGAGAAGTTCACCACCTTCCGCCGCCGCCACCACTGCCGGCTCTGTGGCCAGATCTTCTGCAGCCGCTGCTGCAACCAGGAGATCCCCGGCAAGTTCATGGGCTACACCGGTAAGCACCGCCGAGAGGTTACCGGAGTATCCAACAAGAGGAAGAGTCACAGTGGAAGATAGCACGAGATAACACAATAGAAAAGAGAAGGGTTGATTTGGAATTCATGTGTTGCATGTGTTCTAATTAAAATATTTTTGTTTTAGTGTGTAATCTGTTCTTTTTTTCGTTCCTTTACCCCTGCTCTCTCTCTCTGTCTCTGTATGTCTGTCCGCTCTCTCTGTCTCTGTCTGTCTGTCTGTCTCTCCGCTCTCTCTCTCTCTGTCTCTCTCTCTCTCTCTCTGTCTGTCTCTCTGTCTCTCTGTCTGTCTCTCTCTTTCTCCATCTCTCCCCTCCTCCCGTAGGAGACTTGCGGGCCTGTACCTACTGTCGCAAGATAGCGCTCAGCTACGCTCACTCGGCAGACTCGGGCTCCATCGGCGAGGACCTGAGTGCGTTGTCGGACTCTCCCTGCTCCGTGTGCGTCCTGGAGCCCAGCGAGCCCAGGACGCCCGTGGGTGGGCGCAAGGCCAGTAGAAACATCTTCCTGGAGGAAGACCTCACCTGGCAGAGGTGAACAAACCCACACATTAGGTCACGCATATACATACCTGAATCAACTCGGAAGAAGCCTACACGACAAATTTGGCGGATTTATTTAGCCGGTTTGCAACAACTGGAATCCAGTTGGATTTTAGCAAACATATTTTCCTTTGGGGGACACCGGGGCCTTAATTGCAGTGTGAAAGGAGTTCCGATTTGATTGTGTGCATGTCTGGGGAAACACTGAATCAGAGGGAAGTCACCCTGCATGATGCATGTGTCGCTTCCTTGTTCACCTTCACCCTTCTTTCCTCTGGGTATTCACCTTACTCTCATGGTTGCCAACCTGTGAACCCAACATTCACACACAATGCACATACTGCTCTGTGTGTTGCGTGAGAAGCAGTCTTATGAATAGAATATTCATTTTCTCGCTCTTTCGTAATCCCTGTGTAATACGGTTCTTTTTTTAATATGGTGTTTTTCTTTTTTCGACATGGGCTTTTTAAAATATCTTTGAATGGTCTTTGAAGCCCCATTTTGAGTAAATAAGGTTTAAAAACAAACTTAATTTCATTTTCAACGTGCGGGGCTGTAGATGCATTGCGTCCTGCTTCCTGGTCTACTTATGAGCTTTCTCATATCTCTCAATTTCTGTAATTTCTCTCAGACATAACTACAAATGGAAGAGACTGAACTAGTAAAATATTAACAATGATGAAGAAACTAAAACTTGACTAAGCGGCACGTGAAATGTGTAGAAATAGAACGACAGAAATATGTCTGCCATAAGACTGTCAAAGTGTCAAAGATCAACGGAATCTCTAACAAATCATGCACAAAGCAAGAGACCTAACGTGTGTCGCCTGGAGATGATAATGCCTGACAAATGCTGCCATTGATTACATTATAACATTAAAGAGCAGAGGAACTAGATGATCCAGGCTTATGAGCGACATGTGACTGGTCATTCCAGTGTATTTGTTCAGACCACTTGGCATGCCGATTTCTTTACATACTGGCTACAACCTTATCATTTGCATCCCTGTCACAGCAAAATCACCACCTGGCCATGTTTAGCCCTCTTGCTTCTTTTTCCTCTGTTGTCGGGTCTTAAGAGAACCTCTTTTCCCTCTCTTTTTTTTCTCCTGGCATAGAAAAACTCCTATTGGGATGAGGAAGAAGTGAGTGCTGCTGTATTTCTTTCCCTTCTGAATCTATTCTATACTTTCTTTCTGTGTGGTGCATTTTATAGATCTAATCCTCTTGCATGCGTCTGTTCACCGGTCGTTGGGGTAAAGCTAAAAAACAAACAGAAGTTGCATGAGCCCAATGAAGGAGCGTTGTTGAATGGGGGGTCTGTGTGTGGCCGTGTGTACTAGTTTGATTCACCAGGAGTCTCAGGCCAGTGGTCTCAGTTCCAGGCTGACGACATTACAAGAAGACGTAGGCAAATCACCCGCTAGGAAGAGGTCAGTCGCTTCTCCGGCGTATCCCCCTCACGCCTGCGCATTTCAGCTTGATTTCTCTTCTCATTTCTGGTCTAGCTCGACCTCAACCCTCCTCGCAGCCAGACATGTCACTCACTCCCCCTCTCTCCCTTCCTCGCTTTTGCTTTGTGGCGTTCTCTTCGCTCTTCTCTCCACAACCCACCCTCCTACCACCACAGGTCCGCCAGCGTCACCAACCTGTCCCTGGACCGCTCGGGCTCCACCATGGTGCCGTCGTACGACAGCTCAGTGAGCCCGCAGACCAGCCGCGCCATGACCAACGCCAAGGCTGGCACCATGACCGGCGCCAAGCAGGACCACAACGAGGAGGAGAGGAAGATACTACTGGTACAGACGCCTCCTCTGCGTTCAACATCAATGTAATCAGATGGACCGTAACCGGAACTTCTACGTTGAACCACAAAAAAAAATCTAATTGCGCACAAAAATTTGAATTTTTACAGAATCGCTATATTCACAGAATTGCAGAATTACGAATATATACATATCGGACCCGGACCGGCGCCTAAAATCGTTGTAATATCGTGAGGTCGCTGACATCCATTGAGTGCAGTCCTCCTTGCAGCACTTCCAGAGTCTTGCTCTCGATGCGAGTCCAAGGGTTATGTCAATAGAATGTATGCAAATACAAACAGATTTAAGAGTTTAAGACACAGTAAACCTCACTGACCTTCCGCCGTCCTGTTGTAGGACTCGTCCCAGCTGAAGGACCTGTGGAAGAAGATCTGCCACCACAACACGGGCATGGAGTTCCAGGACCACCGCTATTGGCTGAGGACCTACCCCAACTGCATTGTGGGGAAGGAGCTGGTCAACTGGCTGCTTCGCAACGGCACCATCTCCACAAGGTTCCTGCACTTTGTTGTTGTTGTTGTTGTTACTCAAATTCTTTATTCAAATATCACACTGGTTGTGTCCGTTAGTCAGGACTTCATGGTGGATATCAGGAGATGTTTCTCTCAGATCTCTCAGGCCATTAGAAATCCAGCTTCTTTTACCTTTTGAATTAATGACACATTAAGGAAAGTCTTGTATTTCCACTTTGTCTGTCTCTCACTCTCGCTCCCTGTCTCTCTCTTTCTTTCTCTCTTTCTCTCTCTCTCTCTCTCCCTCCCTTTCTCTCTTTCTCTCTCGCTCTCGGTCTGTCTGTCTGTCCACTGCAGGGCCCAAGCTATAGCCATTGGCCAGGCACTGGTAGACGGACGGTGGCTGGATTGTGTCACTCACCATGACCAGCTGTTTAGGGACGAGTACGCTCTCTACCGCCCTCTACAGGTAACACATCTGTGTACACGGAGTATGCTTATACACATTCTTTTGACATCGTCTAATTAAACGAATGGGTAAAAATTTTCACCCGTGAATCAAATGTTTATCTCAAAACACATGTTGGTCCTTGTTGTAATCTTTACAGACATTTACATAATGTTGATGATGCATGAATTTATCACGCACATCGCTTCTCATTGCCGCCAACTAGAGTAGGCACAAATATTTGCAGCAGGGACTCGTTTCATCGTCCCTTAAAAACAATCACAGTACAGGAAGTCGAAGCCCAGAGAAGAGCCTGAACTGTTGATATTCTCAATGTTGCTCTCTCTCTCCCTCTCTCTCCCCCGCCCGTCTCCATCTGCACACACAGAGCACCGAGTTCTCTGAGACGCCGTCCCCAGACAGCGACAGCGTCAACTCCCTGGAGGGCCACTCGGAGCCCTCCTGGTTCAAGGATATTAAGTTTGATGACAGCGACACGGAGCAGTTGGCCGACGAGAGCGACTACACCCTGCCCAGTGAGTCCTCACGTCTCCCCCCGGCCTCCCCTACACCCCCCCAGTCCCTTGTCAGGTCAATATTGTTAGGTCAATTTGTCTGAACACTTGAGCTTGTCTTTAGTGGTTTGTACCTTTTTGTTTGTGGATTTTGTCCGTGTGTTTCCATGTCTGTGTGTTTCCATGTCTGTGTGTTTCCATGTCCGTGTGTTTCCATGTCCGTGTGTATATCCATGTGTGTAGTTCTGGTAGGTAACACTTTATCCCATCTAGTCTTTAGTGTGCGTGTGTGTGTGTGTGTCCGTCCGCACGTGTGTGCCTCTCTGTGGTGACCTGTGCGTTCTCCGCGTGGCCGCAGGCTCGGCCAGCCCCAGCAAGCGGACCTCGGTCAGCAGCTTCCATTCGGCGGTGGACAGCGACTCTGCCGCCTCCATCAACCTCAACATGGAGCAGGACAACGTCAACTTCCACATCAAGAAGCAGTCCAAGTACCCTCACGTACCGCTCCCCGCAGAGAAAGGTAGCAGCACGTGTATATGTACACACACACACACACGCGCGTTTCTATTTCACACTGCTCTGCTGCCCTCTTAGCCAGGTCACCCTTGCAAAGAGATTTTTAATGTCAATGTGTTCAACCTGGATAAATAAAGGTTAAATAAAAAAGAATACTGCTCACGCAGGCCAACGCACCACAACAGGAAGAACTTGTTTGTCAGTGAAAATGGCACACTACTTATTTTGAATATGAATCGTTGCTGTATTGCTTCATGTGTCTCTCGTTCTGTGTGTTTCCCGCCACTTCTTCTTCTTCTTCTAGCTGAACTTCTCCTGTCTGAAGACGGAGGGCAGAGCATCTCCATCAGCGATGCTTTCATCAAGGGTACGGAAACACCCCTCGACACACACACACACATACACACACACACACACACACACACACACACACACACATCTCATCCGTCACACACACACACACGCACACACACACACACACACACTCACTGCATCTCATCCGTTTCATCCAATCAATCAATCAATCAATCCAATCCATGCAGTTGTATTTACTGTTGTTTCCCTGGTCCTGGCCCCCCCCTCGTCTCTTGTTGTGGTAACCAGAGTCTCTGTTTAACCGTCGTGTGGAGGAGAAGGCCAAGGACCTGCTGCTGACTCCCCTGGGCTGGCACCACAGCTCCCTGGACCAGCTCCGTGAGGAGAACGGGGAGAAGAAGGCCATGGAGAGACTGCTGTGAGTCAACGTGGTGGGGGTGGTGGTGGGAGATGTGTGTGTATGTGTGTGGGTCTTATAGGGGATAGACTAACGGCATCATGAAATGGATACTGTATGTATGTATGTATGTATGTAGATAGATATAGGGATATTCTTTATCAAAATATCGGCGTGCACGGACATAATGCTGGCAGTGGTGAAAAAAGAGAATGAATTACTCTATAGCTGCTGGTTGTAAAAATCCATATTTGTTTTTGGAATTTCCCCTTCTGTGTGAATAGCTAATGCAAACAAAACTAAAATATTAATATCAACCCCATCCATCATTGGGTTGAAAAGAAAAGTCTTATTTTGTTGTATATTTTGTGTATTTTCTGATTGTCAAACGTCCCATACTGCCTCAGAAGCATTCAAGTCCAACATAGGATTGGTTGTCGAGTGTAACGTTGAAAGCGTTGTTGTTTTCGCAGCTCCGCTAACCACAGCCACATGATGGCGCTGTTGCAGCAGCTGCTCTACAGTGAGTCCCTGTCCCTGTCCTGGCGGGACATCATCGTGCCTGTGGTCCGCCAGGTGGTCCAGACGGTGCGGCCCGACGTCCGCAGCTGTGACGATGACATGGACATCCGGCAACTGGTGCACATCAAGAAGGTCAGACACTGTGTGTGTGTGTGTGTGTGTGTGTGTGTGTTTCTGTCTCTGTCTGTCTGTATGTCTGTCTGTATGTAATCTCGTATCCAGAAGTTCGACAATGCTTATAGCCGAACTTCTGGGGAGAGACTACACAGCACCTGTGCCGGAAACCAGCAAGTGCGAGTTTGTGCTGTTTTGTTACAGAGATTGATTTTAAACCTTTTCAGACACTTTGTCTAAGGACGTTTTAGCTTGGCTACTGGTTTACCAGTGCTGGCCGAGCTTGTGTTCGCTGTTGGCCAAGGAGGGATACCGACAATGGGAAGACGATGCTATGGTTTTAGTTATCAGTCCTTTGTTAGCAATTATGGAAGAACAAGTACAATTCCTTCATAGAAAGGGCATATGAGCTGCATAAGCGGGACATGACGAAGAAACTGACCGTGAGATGGCTCACAAAATCAACATGGAAAGCATTGGCGTCTTCGAGCATGTCTTGACGTGCATATGAGGTAACCTCTGCCTTTCTGTCAGATTCCCGGGGGGAAGAAGTTTGACTCTGTCGTGGTGAATGGATGTGTGTGCACAAAGAACATTGCTCACAAGAAGGTAGGCAGAGTGTTCTCAACCAATCAATTTGTGTATTTAAGTCTGCAGCATCAACTCCATTTCCACTAGAAGTCTGCAGACCATTTGGACCATTGGCGTCCAGGATTTGCGTTCTCCATTGGTCCGATTTGCGGAAAAATGACGTCAATGGTCCAACTTCTCCGCAGTTTTTGGATGGAAACAGAGTTGATGTTGCAGGCCGCGATGAAGCAGGACTTCCTTATGTTAGAAAATAGCCGAACGTGATGGTTCCCCTTTAACTAAAGTTTACTGGGTCACTGCGTACTTTGGGGCCTGGCCTGTTTTCTAACACGCTTGTGTTTTCTGTGTGAAATCAGATGAACTCGTACATCAAGAACCCCAAGATCCTGCTGCTCAAGTGCTCCATAGAGTACCTGTACCGGGAGGAGACCAAGTTCACCTGCATTGACCCCATCGTGCTGCAGGTCAGACACGCACGCACACACGCACACACACTTTGTTTGTTGTGTATTTGTTGTTGTTCAACATTAGACCAGAAGGACGAACATCCATTTCCATTCACACTCATATGTGTAATACGATTGTTATGATGGACAATTAAAAACGTGTGCTATATTTCGTTCTTTTTTTGAATCGCCAAACGGCAGTCTTAGCCTATAAACCGGCTGAAATTATATATTTTTTGAATAACCAAAGGAAGATCTGCCCGTTGAGTGTTGGCTGTGTGCTTCCCCCAGGAGCGTGAGTTTCTGAAGAACTACGTCCAACGCATCGTGGACGTGAGGCCCAACCTGGTGCTGGTGGAGAAGACCGTGTCTCGCATCGCCCAGGACATGCTGCTGGAGCACGGCATCACGCTGGTCATCAACGTCAAACCGGTCAGCGCTGCTGCAGTCTCAGGGTTAGGGGTGTGGATCTTTCGGGTATCTCACGAGTCGATTCAATTTCAATTGTTGGGGGTCACGAGTCCATTCAAAATCGATTCTCGATTCAGTACATAGGGGTACTAATTTCAGGATCTACTCCAGTCCGCTGTGTGATAAGAAAGGCTGTGAATCGACTCAGAATCACAGAATCACGATTCTTACGTGAATCCAATTTTTTTGATAATGTCCATCCATGTACATTAGCAGCTATTGGCTTGTATTGTAGCTACAGTTCTAGCTATGTATTTTATACCAGATTTTCCCATGGTGGAGGAGTCAGAATAAAACGATTTGTAGCAAAAAACGTCATTGATTGATTGTCTCATTGATGGGCACGTTTTATTCTTGAGAAACATTCTGGTTCCGATATTTTTTAAGGGAGTAAATAGCAGCAGTAGAAAAGTTACATAGTGCAGGTTTAATATACTTGTTTTGTAAAATCGTCTAATGGTTCAACTTGTGTGTGTGTGTCTGCGTGTGCGTGTGTGTGTGTCTGCAGCAAGTGCTGGACCGAGTGAGTCGCATGACACAGGGAGACCTGGTGATGTCCATGGACCAGCTCCTCACCAAACCTCGCCTGGGAACCTGCCAGAAGTTCTACATGCAGCCCTTCACCTTGTCCAACGGTGAGTCTACAGTCATATTTACCGCCGCTTTATCCCTTTATTTGAGTCCTTGGACTACTGCTGATGTTTTGGTTCAGCCTCTTAGTGGGGATACTTACTGTAGAGTTGGGGGCGTGTCATCAATATAATATAAGCATTGTGATATATTTTTGCTTTTTGTTTGTCCTATATTGCGATATAGCCTAACCGTAGTTTTCTTGTGATTTTGAAGTCTGTCTACAGAGGCACTAACTGTATTTTATTAGGTTTGATAAAACCTTAAGAACACCTCTTGGGTCATATCCACACTACTGACTGGCAGAGCCTCGAAATCTTTTGTGTTGTGAACAGATGATGCCAAAAAAGAAAAGTCTTGTACAATTTGAAAAAAATAACTTCCTCCAAGCAAAATCATATCGATCACAGTGATTGTGAGTTTTGATAATCTGGTCAATATCACTCTATGACTGCACCCCCGCCCCCCTCCAGACATCGTAATATCCGCCAACCCACCATCACAAATGGATTGTGTCATACAAATGCATAGTGTCATGGAATTGAGCAAATGTAGTTGATGTTGTGCTGGTAGACATTAAGCGAAATATGCAAATTGCGTGAAATATTGCTCGAATCATATCACACTGTTAGAACACTGACAGAACCTCCGAATCTTATGTTGTGGCTCAATATCACTCTTATGACCCCACGGCCCTTCCCCTCCAGGTGAGTCCAAGACGCTGATGTTCTTCGAGGGCTGTCCGGCCCACCTGGGCTGCACCATCAAGCTGCGGGGCACGGCCGAGTACGAGCTGGCGCGCGTCAAGGAGATCATCATGCTCATGGTGTGCGTGGCCTACCACTCCCAGCTGGAGATCTCCTTCCTCATGGACGAGTTCGCCATGCCACCCAGCCTGGCCCCCAGCACCTCCTTCCCTTGCCTGCTGGAGGGCTCCACCGCCGAGGAGGACGAGGTGGACGAGGTGGAGGCCCCGAAGAGGGTGGAGGAGGTGGAGGTGGTGGGTGGTGTGGCACCAGAAGGCCCCAATGGGCCTTGGGACGAGGCAGCGCCCAGAGGTGGTGGAGGAGGAGAGACTGACAAAACGGGAGAACCAGGAGAAGATGCCCCTGCCCCTGCCCCTCCCCCAGTGCTGATGTCCAATCTCGGGGAAGAGGAGGAGGAGGAGGAGACGCTGCTGAACCCGGTCTCCTCTTCCTCGCCACGCTCATCCGTCGAGGGGGACGAGGCGGCGCCCGCCGAGATAGCCGCCTCCGCCGGCACCTCCTGCGCCACCAACGCTCCTCCTCTCGCTCCCTTCCTGGAGGTGGAGGAGCAGGAGCTGGAGCTAGAGACGCTAACCAGGGCGCCTGAGGAGGACACGGCGGAGGAGGGCAGCGCGGGGACCGGGGAGACGCTGTGCGCCGAGGAGGACTCGGACAC
>OMNO01066622.1:0-10941 GCA_900303215.1 Trachyrincus scabrus | reverse complement strand
CCTTGAAAAACTGCAGTCGTTCCGTGGGGTCCCTCAGCAGGGTCTCCACCAGCTCCTGGAAGCTGCTTACCGTCCTCTCGATTTTGACGTCCTTTTTCTGAGACAAAAAGAAAACAAAATGTAATTACAAAAATAACATTTTCATACCAGAGCACAGTTACCACAAGACCAAACACGGACATCACAGTAGCCGTACTCCACTAGCCACACTCAATAGGAAAAGCACTTTCCATAGAAAATGTGTTGCCGTCTCTTAGTCGTGCGTGTACAGCTTCCTGCAGCTCTGCGGCGTTTGTTAAAATGTTCTGGGGTTGAATGCCGTTGACCTACCGGTTTATGAGCTGTGGAAGAGGGGGCAGGAGCACGGAACCGTTCCAAATGTCGGTCGATTGACTCCCGATCTGGTTGATCCTGACTGCGGAAGAGGAGCTCCAAAATCAACTGTAAAATAAAATTAGAAAACTGTTGAATTGGGACTGAACACACATTTCAATATAGGTCTTCACTGACTTTTTTCTTCTTCCTGAAAATGATTAATTAGTTTGCAATTCTTTGTTGCTGGTTGTTTAACGGTCTGTGTTAAAGGCTTATAGAAGAACAGTGCTTTATTCCCCTTCAAATAATTAATATTCCATGTAAACAGAAAGTTTCACTGAAAAACTACCAGACGTTATTCTAGAGGTTCGTCTTAGTACAATTTATAAATATAAAGATTCCAGTTGTTCTTTATTAGAGATAATGGTCCCAAACCACACACCATGAATATTAGAAAACAACAATATGATCTAAATGATGTCTGTATAAGAAAATAATATGATAAGTTTGATATGGCTCTTTGCTCACGTTTGCTACCATCATATATGAAATATACCAATAAATACATAATTTCTAATGTTCTAATCATCGTTTGTTTCTTCCGCAAAATTGACCACTTACCCGTCCTCGCAGTCCCAGCGTCAGCTTACCCTGGTGTCTAAAGGTAAGCATTCCAGGGACACTCTCGCAGACTGACGTTACGAACTCTTCCACGGCCCCGTACTGTAGCACGTCCCTCTGCTTCACTATCTTCCACACGGCCGCCGACACCAGCCGCACAGGCGGGGCCAACAGCTGCAGCGCGGGGAAGGGAAGGCTGACATCTGTGGTGGTGGTGTGAAAAGAGGCCAATACAAATAGAGTTAATCGAGTTAATGCCAAAGAAAGTCACCGCATTTATTGTATATCGAAAGGAGACAGGTGACACGTATGCCTTTGTCTGCTGTGCAAAAAAAACCTAAATGAAAAGTCGCTTGGAACTGGCTGTCGCACACGTCAAGCCGTTTTATATATATTATATATATATGGATACGCTTCTTGCACACATCAAAATGTGTACAATCTGCGAAAGTATACACAGTCTCGCAGTTTAATAAATATAAATATCGTCATTGTTGAAATTATTATGGATACGTACCCTTTTCTGCAGCTTTCTTTGTAGCCATATTAACGAAATCGCTGTTGAGGGTTTGGTCGCTTATTGCGTTATAGCAGTCAGAGCCTCGCAGCCAACTAGTGAGGATACGTCTATAAGACAAACACTGCAATGCTCAGGCAAAAGAGCAAAGGTATATTTCAATCAGTTTTTTAGTCACAGCTTCTCCCGCGGCTAAAGCTCCCGCTTTCACAAAGACTACACAACTTAAGTTTCGTTTCAGTTTTGCGTTGCATGCGGGAGCGGGGTCTATTTTACATATTGAAAAGAAGAGACTCCGCCCTTGCAATGCGGTCTTTGGCAGCAAAACAAGCACACGTCTTAGAGGATATGACGATGAGACCGTTTCCGTCGTTTTTTGTTGTTTTGTTTTTGGGAAAGCGCATCTTGTTGATGTATTATAGCATCAGGTGAAAACTAAATAGCATCCTTGATCAATATATTTAAATAAATAACAACACCAAGACATATCCCAAAACGGTGTTAAATCAACTATTATCTATTCACAACAATGTGTTATTACATAAAGATACTTTGAAAAGGTCCGAGATATTTAGAAAAGTTTCAAAATACCCAATTAAAAGTATGGCTACAAAATATGCCACCACAACCGCCAATACTTAGAAAACGTTCAGTAATAAGGAAGATGCTAAATTGTATTTAAGTGAATTGTTAGAAATATGTCTGCATGGTTGAAGGCATAGTTTCGTTTAAAAATAATTACAAGGCAGAGTTGCCAACTCTCACGCATTGAGCGTGAGACTCACGCAAATGACCCTCTTCACGCGCTCTTACGCCACACCCCGTATTTCTCACTCTATTTCTCACTCTATTTCTCACTCTGCCGCGAACTCATAGCCCGCTTTGAAAACATTTCAAACAGCCAGACTCCAATAGTGCTCTACATTGGAGGCTTCGAATGCGAAAAACTATCTGACAGGTGGTGAGTATTAGCCTACTAACACTATGACTACTAAGTAGCGGTACATGTTGTTTGATGTGGTTTAGAGTAGGTGACGTTCGGTAACCTGCCTGATTCGCCTATGGAAGATTACCTTGCAAATGCATGCAGCGGTTCTCCATTGATGGAAAGCTTTGCTCAATGAGGCGACCTAATGTTACCTGATACAATTAGAACAACTATTTGGTCTACATCAAACTACGTGTAGCCTACTAGCCTATTCCAAATAATAATTTAAACGTCCTTATAAATAAATGTGTGTGTGTGTGTGTGTGTGTGTGTGTGTGTGTGTGTGTGTGTGTGTGTCACTCAAGCCTGTTTTGCAGCTGTTGACAGTGAACAAAGGTAAGAATTGGTAAGAATTAGGTCTATATTCCAACTAAGTCAGTCAGTTTGTTAAAAAAACAAAGAATGTAAATTAAATCCATGTATTTATTTTCTTACCAAATTAATTCTGGAAGTGTCAACTGACCTGACCAAATTAAACACATGCACAAAATGAGCCATGCAGTGTCTTGTGTTTGTGCTCTGCCTGTGTATGTGTGTTTACTTGTCTTTCCACAAAGTTAATTTTTTTGCTGGACCCTGTAGTGTAGGGGACCGGCCTAGAAGAGTGAATGTCTGACTCACTCACTGACTCCACCCTGTCCACACAGTTGAAAATACTGAGGTTGCAGTCTTTGGCCACCAGGTCAATGATCCCTCTGGTGGCCAAAAACTGTTTTATTTCTATGTTCATTTTTTAATGGTTGGGGTAAGGATTAGAAGTTATGGAAATTGGGAAATGGCTGTAAATAGTCATGTTCCTTTACTTCATTTACAAAAAATGTCTTTGGAAATGTCGCACGCCAAGGTTTTCTGAAAAGTTGGCAGCCCTGTCACAAGGCATTGACCAGTTGTGCATCAATGAGTAGACCATGGCACCCACAGGCATTTGTAAGTCTTAAGGAAACATTGTTTGTTTCTGGCAGAGTAGGTCAGACGGAAGATAAACACACAAATATTTAGAAAATGACGAGACTTTACTGAAAACAAATGAGTGTATACCATGGACTGGTGTGACTTGGTAATCATGGAACACGTAGATGTGCATGTAACATAAAGACAAAATATACAGCAGTGAACTTAATCTATACCTGAATACAAAACATAAAATATCAATATATGAAAAAATTGTTACAAAAAAGAAATATATTTGCAAATACTCTATTTTGCCCAAAAATCTGTATATTCCATTTTAGACTTTTTCTTATGTAATTCAACTAAACCAATCCACACTTGAAGTAGTGCTGGGCAATATATTGATATTATTTCGATATCGTAATATGAGACTAGATATCGTCTTAGATGTTGGATATTGTAATATCGTGATATGGCATAAGTGTTGTCTTTTCCTGGTTTTAAAGGCTGCATTACAGTAAACTGATTTAATGTTCTGAACTTACCAGACTGTTCTAGCTGTTCTATTATTTGCCTGTACCCACTTAGTCATTATATCCACATTACTGATGATTATTTATAAAAAATCTCATTGTGTAAATATTTTGTGAAAGCACCAAGTCATCCCTACAATATTGTCGGTATTTGGTCAAAAATATAAATATTTGATTTTGTCCATATCGCCCAGCCCTAATTGCTGCTATACTTGAAACTGTTTTATGTTTACCTTTGATATTTTACATTTTCATATTGTAGGCTAGGCCTATATGTATTTGTTTTTTTTCTATAGTTTCACTTGAAACTGTTATGTTCATTTTGCAATAAAGTTCTTAATAAAATGAGAAAATACTCTTTCAGTACTTTTCATTTGTCAAGTATTTAATTCACACAGGAGTATACAAAAATAGGCTTTACCATGTGCTTATTTTATATAGACTATTAATTTATTTAATTACCAGAGAACATGCTATACCGTGATATATATTTATCGAGATATTAAATGACCTATATCGGGATAGAAGATTTTGGCCATATCCCCCTAATTGCAGCCCTAATTTGAAGTAACATAATTCTTATGTTATACTAAATAATTATTAGTAATTTCTCTCTGATATTGTGAAATAGTCTAATGGAATCAGAATAGCCATGTTTTTCTGATATGCAAGCCTACAAGAGGAATCTTTGACCTTTGTTCCATTATCTGTATCTAAATTGTCACCTCGTCAGGGAACAAAGTCCAATAGAGTGGGATTATCAGGTCACTCACAACAAGCCCGGACACAGGAACCAGGACGCTAAATACCGAATCTACAATAAGACCAAAATAAAAGACAAAATACTTAGACAAGATGGACACCACATCTTCATTGTTGAAGTAAGGCAAAATATGTGTTTGAGTTTCAGTACCAGTGATAGAAAGCAACATTGTGTTTTGGTGTAAACACAGAGACAGTTGGCTTAGAGACTAGTAGATACCAGAATTGAAGTCAGGTCCTCCAATTCGACAGCAGAACTGAATGTAATTACAAATATGCTGTGTACAATTTCAGTATATATTTAAAATCTATCTATATATCATTAGAAATGATATAGGCCTACTGTATATTGAATATTAATATGTGCAGTTGTATATTGTAGGCCTACATTGTACAACATATAAATATATAAATATACATTTATAAAATATTGAAATTGATGATGGCAGGGACCATTAAAGTTACATTTTAGTGTGTTTTAGCTCTCCAGTATAGGGCTTGTACCCGCTGCCACTTTGGGAGCATTGGAATGTTATTCTGTTGGTAGTAATGTTTTGTTGGTCATTATTAATCGTGAAATGATTCGTCATTATGGGGAGACATTGTTGTGTTTTAAACTGCCACATTTCTCAAGTGAGACGTGGCAAAACAATACGGTATATTTATGTAAATTTAGGATTTTAAAGTGCTACAACTGTATCTCAATATGGCGGCTTATCGCCAACAAAAAACCCCATGATGCATTCTGATGTACAAGCCCTATAGGCAAAAATTGAAACAAAGACATGTGCATGCCTATCTGTTGTCAAACATTAGGCCTGAGACTAGATATTCTATTTTATATTATGCTACAAATACTTATATATTGTCACTACAAATAACATTTAATGTGTGCTATGCTTTTTTAAGACATTTCCTAACACTCGAGCTGAGGCTTGATCACTCTAGTCACAATCTTCAGACTTCGTAGCCAATAACATTTGTTACATGTGGCCACACCGCGCCGTGAAATCGGAATGTTTGATGATGTAGTCGAAGTCGCTAAAGCAGTCGCTAAAACACTTCCTGTTAGGATACACTGATATATCCTCAGTCCCCAAGACTTCGGCAAATCACTATAGACAGACTTTTGGAATCCAATTGTCTAATTTGCTGAAGCTGGTCCTCAAGAAGCTCAATCGGCCGCCGAATTGTGCTTGGGGGCCGAGGATACATCACTGTGTTTTCATAGCAAGTGTTTTAGTGATTTTTCAACTACATCATCAGACATTTACATAGTATCACTGTCCCAATCGGCTGTCCCAATTCCACATCTCCTTTATGGCGATGCTGCTGGTGCTTTATGATCAAGTGATCAAGCCTAAAGAAAGTGATCAAGCATTAAGAAAAAGTATTGGAACATAGCCACACAGACTCTCTCTCTCTCTCTTTTTCTCTCTCTCTCTCTCGCTGTCTCTCTCAGATCAGTTACAAGGCGAGTGTGGTCTCCACCCCAGCGGCCCTTCCGTGTGTGCTCTCATACCAGGGAGACCAGGAAGGGTGTCATGGCAGGGACCCTGGAGGAGCTGCGGGAGCGGGTGGGAATGACCGCGCCGCACAAACAACAAAACAACACAAAACAGCACACACACACACACACACACACACACACACAAAAAGGTTATTGGAAAACAAAAGCATTTCTTTGTTATATATTTAATAATAGATCTATATGTATTATATCTATATTTAATATCTATTTAATAATAGAAATGTAGATCTCCTAGTATAGATGGGGAGGCAGGAGGTCTAGTGTACAGTCTACCTGTAGACATCCTTGAGCTGAAAGCCTACCCCCTACCTGCTCTTCAATGACAATGTATTTACAAATTCACTCTAATTCACTTTAGGATAAAAGCGTCTGTAAATGAATAGTAATAGCAAATTGCACGCATCCTTCATGACTCTTAACAACTTTGACTTTTTGACTTTTAGATTCTCAAAAAAAAGTTTTAAAAAGTTTTCTTGTTTACCTAACACACACACACACAGCCACACATTTGTAGTCGATACAGTACGTGGAGGAAAGGTCCCACTGTCTCACATGGTTAAGGGGCTCCTCTCCACTGCACTGCAGGTGTGTCAGGCCCTGCTGCTGTCCCTGTCGGCCGTGTCCATGGTGCTGGTGTGTGAGGAGGACGGCACCGAGGTGGACTCGGAGGAGTTCTTCATGGCGCTGCCGGACAACACCGTGCTCATGCATCTGGAGAGCGGCCAAACATGGAAGCCACAACCGGTATGTCAAATCCAGGGCAGGGGTTGGCTTCTCAGACCTTTTCCTAAGGTTTCTTCCATGATAATTAAAGGTGCTGTAGGTATTATTTAAGAGCTATTATTTGAGTATAATTATTGAGAAATAGCATAGCCATCTGTCAGCTATTAGTGAGTGAAATGTGCTGTGAGAATATCTCGTTTCAAGTTGACAACGCCACAATTTAGATTTTAGACTGCTCCTGGCTCATTTCTGACCAATCAGGGCATCTCTTCCCTGATTGGTTTGGGGAGTCCATCTTGCCTGTCAATCACAGGTGCATGAATGCAACATTTCCCAATGGCGTATAAACATAGGGAGGGAGGGAGCAGAGAGGGATTTTCGTTTTTTTGTTGTTTAGTTTCAAAATCTTGCTCTCTTGCTCTTTTCTGCTCTCTCTCTCTTTACAACTGCCACATCTTACAGCAAATTTAAAGGAGTTTTAATATAAGCGACTTGACTTGACTTTTCATGCCAGGATGACCCCACCACCACCATAGAATATTTTGTGCAGTAAAATGAGCCAATGCATTCTCATTACCATGTGAGGAAAGTGAGCTAATTACTCAATTAATGTTCATTCATCAACACAGTATTCCTCTATTCAGTCTTCAAACATACGAATGATCAAACAACACAGACGTAGGCATGCATGTCATATGGAAAAATCTAAGTTTATTGTGGACATCCCATGACCCACTTCAAAACCACTGCGTTAAACAAGCAGACAACCAGATAAACTAATGGGCACGGTGTCCCGTATTATCCAAACAAAAACATTGGGTGATAAAATCTTTTTGTGTGCGTTGTCCACCTTATAGCCTGGTGGATCACGAATGATTACCTTGTGCTACCTTGGTTTAGTGCGACAGGTGGACCTACATGTAACTTAAAAAGTAATAGTAAAAAGAAAAGTGTTGACTTGATATAAATGACTGAACTAAACCTTCTCTTTGTGGACTCTGGACCCACAGGGTGCAGTTGTGTGTCAATCCCACAAGCCACGCAACGGAAAAGACATAGCCCGCGTCACCTTTGACCTTTACAGGATACATCCCAAGGACGTGTTTGGTTCTCTGAGCGTCAAAGCCACCTACCGGGGCCTGTATTCTATCGGCGCTGACTTCCAATGCCTGGGGCCCAAGAAAATCCTCCGGTATAAGCATTGGAAAGGGAAACAACTAGCAGAGGCTATATACGTGCAAATACATACAGGCTAAAGTGCTATTATGTTCCTCGGCTGATTTATGTTCACCCTCCCCCCACACCGCAGGGAAGCTCTGAGGGTCGCCTCCACTCTACTGCACGCCGCGGGACACCTGCTCATCACCTCCGCCTCCATGATCCGCCGCATCATCGAGGGAGCAGAGCTCTGGCAGCCGCAGAGGGGGGACGAATATACACACAACTGGAACTGAGCACCACCGGGGGGAGATTCTTTTTTAAATGAAGCTTGAGAAGCTTAAATTGCAGAATGGTACTTTGGATGAACAGTGACCAATTCCTCGCTCGGAGTAGGGCTAAACAAAGCTGTATCTCATCATGACATTAATGATGGGCACTGGCATGCCTACAGGTCCATCATTGACTTAATGAGCTACAGGTGTTTGTTTGCTAACCGTCTTGCTAAGAATTTGACTATACTTGGTGGTTTGTGTAATCAGTATAGCTTTACAGTTATAATAATGTAGTATGCTCTTTGACTTTCCCAAAGCACTTGGCAACGTTTGGAAAATTGTTTTCATGACGACCCCCATTGACAACAACGGTACATTTATGTTTTTTTAGGTTTGGGAAAGTCAATTTATAACTAAATAACACGACCAGATGCACTGGTAATCCAATTAAATCCTTGCTGCATTTCTCTGATATTCTGGAAATTGAATGATGAATTATGTGTGATGCTGTTCAAATCTGTGGTGTAAAATAAAAACAGCAAATGCTTGAAGAACAAAAGAAGCAATGCTTTACTAACATCTGAAAGGAAAATCCTGCTTTACACATAAGGGCAAGGACTTTACACTCTTAGCATCTATTGCAGAGGTTTCTTAGTGATAACTTAGATCAACATCAATATTATTTGTTAAATAAACATCAGCCCATGAGGACAAACCCCAAATAAATAAACAACACATGGGCATAACAAACCAAAGTTACAGTTCTGCATTGACTGAATAGTTTCTTATTATTTAACGACCATTTTAAGAATTAAAAACCAACAAATGTCTCAGGTCTAAACGAACTAAAGACACTGATGTCATAACACAACTACTCAAATGACCTGAGCTGACCCTGGCAACGCCTCCTCATCATCCTGGTCTTGTACTCGTCCTCCTCAATCCTCAGTGAGTGGGAGTGGTGTTCAACTACATCATCGGTGACCCCCGCCCCTCCAGCTTCACCCTCCAGGTCACGGCCCCTTGGTCGGCCGTGGCCTCGATCGTCGCCAGGGCCATCATCCTCTGCCGCTGCCGGAGGCAACTCATGATGCGCTGCTGCTCCCCCGGCAGCAGCCAGCGTGCTTGCTTGTTCTTCACGTGGTAGCGCATGTCGCCGAACCACTGGACGAGGTTGCGGCGGTCCAGGCCTGTCTGCTCCGAGAGCCGGTCGTAGTCGCTCCTGTTGGGGAACTGGCTGGCCCGGAAAGCCTGCCGCATCAGATCCCTCTGCACCCTGGTCTTCGTCTTGGGTTTGGCGTTTGGCCGCCTGCAGGCCTCGAGAGCCGGGTTGCCGAGGGCCGACTCGTCGCCGAGCGCGGAGTCGCTGCCGAGGGCCGACTCGTTGAGAGTGGCGGCGGGTAGAGCGTCTGGGGTTTCATGGAATGCCGCCGAGCAGCGTTTTCCTAGTCCGCCGGTGCTGCTTTTTTCCACGTTAATGGCTTTGAGGTCAATGGTTTCCAAGCGCTCCTCGGTTTTCACTGGGTCGTTTTCCGGCCGGCCAGTGACTGGCGATTGGATGATTGCAAAGACGCCATCGTCGTCTTCACTCATGGTTGCCAGCGGGCTCCCGCTACCCAGTGCGCTCTCGCAAACCTGAACTCTGGTCAAGAGGTCAAAGGGCGCATTCTTCTTCCCGTGTCGTCTGTGCGGACATAGTACAGACGACACGGGAGAAGGCGTAGTGCTCTCGGAGACGTGCTTCTTGTTTGTGAGCGGCGCCGGGCCTCCTTCGGCCCATCTAAGCTCCCCGTCTCTCTTGAGTGGGCCTTGCAGCGGGGGAGTTGACCGGCTGCCTCCGCCTCTGTCACCCGACGCGTTATTCTCGGACCTCTTTGGGAATTTTCCGTTGGAGAGGGGTTTACGCTCCTCCTCGCAGCCCCCTTTGTCCCCAGCACTCGTTCCGTGCACCACCTTTTTCTCCGCCTTTCTCTTCTTTGACATTATGCCCTTTTCTTTTTTCTCACCCCGCTTTCTTTTATGGGGCCTGCTGCTGCGGGTTTCCACCGTCTCCATCCTCCCCTCCCGCCCTTGCTCCTCGTGCTCCTCACCGCCGACCTCCCACCTAATGCCCGTCTCCCCCGACCCTACCCCTCGGCCCTCGCTCTCCTCTGCCCTTTCCGTGGCTGTATCTCGTGCCCTCACCTTCGCACACACGCGTGACCCCTCGCTGCGCCCTCTCTCGCCAACCTCCTCTGATACGTCTTCCCTTGCCCCGTCCGCCTCCTCCTCCTGCTGCTCCCTCGTCGCCTGCTGGTCGTCCTCCCCCACCACCGCCGCCGCCACTCCGTGGTGACCCGAGCCGAGCAGCCTCTTGTGGACCTCACGGATGTCCGCGCAGTCCCAGCTAATGCCGTAGCGGAGGCGCTGGACCATGAACCACACGCGCACCTGGTCCACGTGTAGTGAGCAGCGCCCCGCCAGCGTCACCATCTCCTTGGGCGTCGGGTAGGGGAACGCGCCGAAGGCCCCGTGCAGGGCATCGGCCGCATGGGCGACTTCTTGGGCGATGGAGCTCGAGTAGACCCACACCAGCTTGTGGTCCACAGAAACCACCGGGAGGCATAAGGCGTTGTTTTGGTTGAGGC
>OMNO01066607.1:0-17630 GCA_900303215.1 Trachyrincus scabrus | reverse complement strand
ACCGTGACATGAGAAGCTACGGAAAAGGCCCACTGTGCAGTTCCCGGGCCTCAAAAGTAACTCAGCTTGACATTCCCCTATTGGATTTGACTGTTAAATGGCTGAAGGTTTTGCCAATACTGTAGCGAAGAAGGCTGGGCTCCATTATGTGGGGCATAGCCTTCTTGGTTCCAGGGCCTTCCTAGACTCACCATGGGTTAATGTAAGGCATTGATTTTCTGCTGCATTTTGAGCACGGACGGGAAGTCTTTGAGGATGCCACAGCATGTAGACTGCAGGGTTCGCAACATTGGAGCATACACCAAATGATGGCTTTACCTACCGACGCCATGAGACCAAATTATGGTTTTAGTGGCATGGAAAAGTCATGAAAACCTCAACCGCCAACTATGAAGGCACACAGCTGCGTTTCTATTCAAGTTCACATACACAGTTGTACAGATACAACACGCAGGGAAATGCTCGTGTGAGACTACCCGTAAAACAAGATAAAAGCATAATCCAGTAGGAGTCAGCGATAACAGTATGCGGTCAAAGTCGCTTGTTTTTCTAAGTGTTCGTCAGCTTTACGCTAACACACCGTGACTGCTTCATGACAGACAGGGTAGCAATGCCTGCCCAAGGCCAATGGGAACAACACCGGGGTGGTGGAGACACCTAATGAAACAGCAGAAGATTAGCTTGCGTGCGGGGTGAGGTTAATTAGCTAGAATTCCTCCAGCAGCACCTTTAAATGATCTCCAATTGGTCCCGCAAAAAGGGCCCTTGAAATTGCCCTTTGTCAAGGAACAATGACTTGTTTTTTAAAATGTCTAGTTATTTGTTCATTTCCCTGCCCACCCACTATGATCGGGGGGGCTAACAGTTTAGAAGTGCAAAGGGCTCGCTTACACCGCCAATGCCATGGCATATGACACATTGTGTTTTGTATGCGCATTACAATGCCTCAGATTCTTCCCGGATTAGATCAGTTACTCTCGTGTTCAGACGAGTGAACGTTGTGGCAGTTTCATTTTCACAGAACCGTTGGTTTGTGTTGTGCATCAAGAGGAATAAAAAATTTAAAAAAACAGACAAATCGATAGACCAATCGTTTATTGTATATGAATGCATCCGAATCATCCCAGTGGGACGTGAACACAAAACACAAATCAACGGAACACTAGAGTGTCATTGGGAGCCCGTGTTAGAGTGAGAGAAACACAAAAAGCTAAAGGGACAATGCGTGTGTGTGTGTGTGTGTGTGCGTGTGTGTGTGTGTGTGAATAAAACAAGGTGACACAGGAAACCCAGGGCAGTGCCGCAGACTGACAGAAAACGACGGGAAGCGAAGGTGACAGGGGTAGGAAATCACTGCGGGCTAAATGGATATGTCTGGCGTACACCACGGCAAGTCAGACCTCCGTACCAGAGCCTCCGTAACAGCAGCAGCCAAGGAGACAAGAGTTTCAGCTTTCGTTCTCTTTATCAGAAGCTTAAGCCTCGCACATTCTTCGTGCCCGTGGTATTTCCTCAAGGAAACACCTGCTTTATTCATCTTTCTGCTGATTCCTGGGATTTCAATCGGTGCCCGCACCGATCTTTTTACTACAGTAAAAATGATGAACTGCTCCGTTTGCATGCTAATGGTTAAAAGCTACATCGTTTTTGGCATTTTCCATTCTGGCAGACAACACACGGGGGAGCAGTATATGTCATGAATATATATAGAGGTGGTGTATTGGCGTTGCTGGTAAGTCACTGCCTTGCATCTTGACAGGCTAGGTGGAGTAGCGGCTCGCTGGCTGAGTAACATTTACTCTGCTAATGGGCCGTTGAATGTCAGATGTAATAGTGCCAAAACGTGCTCATACGCTCATTAGCTTAGCCACCGCATTAGACTTGATGTGTTTCTCATGTCAACTGTTTAGCATGCAGTGAATACATATTTACACCACACAAGACGGGTGGATTAGTAATAGTACCAATGCCAGTGGTATTTTGACATAATCTCTCTAATGGCTGTAACAGAAGATCATTTGTTAGATATGTTCTTATGCAATGGGAATTGCAATACGTTAAAGTTTAAAGTATACGTTGCTGGCAAACTTTGTCGAGAATATGCTCTCTTCGACCTTTACACTTCACTCTTTATCCAGTTCTGACCTTTAGCTCCCCACTTTCTGATGGCCTTGGGAGCAATGGGTAAAAAGTATTCTGTTATACTTTAAGATCAGTCTTTTCGCAATAGAAAATAATATGTCGCAGGAGTCCCCACTGTCTGTAGAGAGAGGGAGGGAGAGAGAGAGAGAGAGAGAGAGAGAGAGAGAGAGAGAGAGAGAGAGAGAGAGAGAGAGAGAGAGAGAGAGAGAGAGAGAGAGAGCATGTGACACCCCGGGGTGAGAAACAGGATAGTTGTTGTTCTGCTTCTTGTTCAGTCCTGCACTCTGTCTTCTTGGTTGATTCCCGCCAAACAACCTGACCTCTCCTTTCTGCCCTCTGTCCTCCAAGGTCTCCCTGAGAAACAAGTCCAAGAAGAAGAGTTCACGTGGAGGTAAGCTTGTCACCCCAGTGTGTGGATCTCTCTCTCGCTCTCTCTCTCTCTCTCTCTCTCTCTCGCTCTGTCACTATGAGCTGTAATTTGGCCTTACTGTGTGGGTGCTTGTCAAGTGACAGACCACAAATGTGGCAGACTGTGGGATATTCGGTCTATATAAGCTCTGCACAATGCATAGGAATTATTGTTTTGCCATGTGATTCATATCTGAAAATAGGTAGGTTGAAAGGCGTTTTCCATTCTCATGCAATTTGGTTTTTGCATGGGTTTAGGTAATCTCACATCACTTATTCCTCTTTTGTATGGCATTTCCGAGGCTATTTTTGCGTAGCGTAAAACAGAAGTAAAGCGAATATGTCACTTCACTGCAGAGGTGCATGTCTAATTCTTGCTTGTTTTGCCAGCTGCCGTTTATACATCGCAAACACTTCTTCAAATAGATGATGTTTAACCTGCCTGGCAGTGTGGGTTTACGTGACCACCGTATTCATGGGTTTGCTTTGGTTGTTTGTGTGTTAAGGCAATGTGGCGATGAGCAGGAGAAGAATCTCTGTTAAAGAACTGGGCCAGCCCGACCACCAGGGCTGGCTCTACAGGAAGAAAGATGCCTTTCTGGGTATTAAATGGAAGAAGTACTGGTTTGTGCTCAAGAAGACCTCTCTCTACTGGTACAGCAATCAGTTGGTGAGTACTCCCTAAACAACTGTTTGAACTCGATCCAATGTAGTTTAGATTCTGTCCAAGTAATTATGTCCAGTGACTGCAATTTTGTTGTTTCAATTGCTTAAATATCATACATCAAATATCTATATGTCAAATAATTAATTAGACTTCTACACAAAAATTAGATTTTTAGACATTTATTGCTTCTATTTATCTTTATATGCTATGTCCTCAAAGTTTAAGTATAGACATTTATTAATATGCCTTTTGCTAATTTTCCTCCAGTCTCAGTATCATTCCATGTATTAAATATTGATATAATTAAAGCTACCTTATATAAGCTACCTCATTGCTAAGACAGCTTGTAGTCGCTATAAACAATCTATTCTTTATCGTGCATCGTGCATTCAGGGCTTGTTTTTGCCGTGTTGCATCTGTAGTGTGTGGCATAAGTGGTTAACAGTCAAGTCACTTATGAGTCACACTTACTGCTACCACAGCTGGTTCCACTGCTTGTTTATCGCTGCACGCTCTGTCACTGTGTTTCCTGACTCTGGAGGTGTCTCTAATGGCCTGTCAGAATCTGATGCAAGCGTGACCTCCTGGCGTGATTAATTTAGACTGTTAGAGTCATTCAGCTCACACGCCACAGGCTGTTCTCGGTGGATTGATAAAGATTGTCTTTCGATCTTTTGTGTTTTCAGGCCGAAAGAGCAGAGGGGTTTATTAATCTCACCGACTTCATCATCGACCGGGCAATAGAGTGCAAGAAGAAACAGTAAGTTCACACACGTGAACCAATCTGAGGCTACAGAGTGCAAAGTTTCCCACACGCGCTAAGACAGGAAGTGTTTGGGCCTGTGGACGGAAAAACATTGTTAGACCAGAGCAATCGGGGGCCGCATCTCACAGTGAATTGAACCTTGTCACTTTGTGCAACATTTGCCACTCAAAGTAGTCTTTGACACGGTAAAGATATGCAATATGCGCTTTTGTTGAAATTCGTCTATGCAGCGCGTTTACAGTGTACAGTGTACGTCTACAGTGTTGTTTACATGTTGTCCATCGACGCCTCCCCCTCCGCAGTGCCATCAAAGCCTGCCACCCGCACGTAATGATGTTCTTCTTCGCTGCCGAGAGCCACGAGGACATGAACATGTAAGTGACATGGCCGCGCAACTGTATGTGCAAATGTGTGTATTCTTGGTAAACAAGACGTTTCGGCCGGTTTAGCATGCTGTCACGAGATTGTCGTAGGAATTGATTTAAAGCGTCCTCGTCGTGTGATGATGTCAGAGTTGTCGAATGAATTGCATGCATTGTGTTTTGTCCGTAGCTGGTTGAATAAGCTCGGGTTGGCTTCCATCCAGTACGAGTCAACGGGGAAGACCGCGGCCACAGGTCAGAACTCACTGATCACTTGGGATTTCTGAAATGTCTTTTTCAACTCTTTTTAAAATGAGTTGGACCGTTCTGGGTGTTATGGGTTGTTGTGACACTGGGTGTGTATGTACGCGCGTGCGTTCAGAGTGCTACAGTGAAGCCAGTGACCCCGAGGAAGCCGAGACCACCGAGGCGCCCCCGCCGCCCTACTCTGAGCAGACGCTGCGGGACTCTGCGGATGTAGCCCACCCGCCTGCTAGCGGACAGGTCAGTGTTAACTCACCTGGACGGTAGTCACTGGACACCCGAATCGTTTGTGGTTAACTCTTTGGTTAAAGTCACCCAATGCCAACTTTCATTTCAAGATAAGACTATCCATCCCAGAGGGGACGTTTTGTTGAAGTGAATTCTAGTTCTGGTTAAATGCTAAATTGTAGCTTATATTTGTATGCTTGTATACTTACTATATGGTGTCCTTGGTGTGATCAAATGTTTTTACCACATCACACCACTGACCCGCATGGTGAACCGTATCCATTTTTTTTCTACCAGGACACCCTGCCTCCACCCTACTCCTCCCCGATCCCCTGCGACACCAACGGTTCGCTGTCCTCGCCCGTCAGCACGATGACCTCACAGAGCTCCGCTTCCTCGTTAGTCAAAAACCGGCAGTCCTGGTTGGACCTGGTCTCCCAGGCTTCCCCTGTCGCCACGGAGATGACGACGGAGACGACGACGACGGCGGCGGCGGTGACGGCGACAACGACGGTGGTGTGCTCGGTGCAGGTGCACACGCATCGGTCCCCGCAAGAGGAGCTGGAGGAGGAGGGGGTGGAGGAGGAGAAGGCAGACGGGGCTCCAGAGACTAAACAGGAATCATCGACTGGGGACGTGTCAGACAGCAGTTCCCATGGCGACGTACGTGTTGCTGCTGCTGAGGGGCAGACACAGGTGGATTTACCAGCCACTGGGGACCAAGGTGAGCCTTGTTTTTGTTTTTGTTGTTTACAAATGATAATAGTCTTGGGAGGTCATTACGCATGTGCAACATTAGTTCAAATGATCACTTCCTCTGAGTTGTGAGTAGGAATACAGCCGTTGATGCACTATGAGTAGCATTGAAGTAAAGGGAACTTCTATGAAGACATGCGAGCTGAGAACATTTCCTGTTTCTGTGTTCTTGTGCAATGCCTTGCGTCTTCATTGTCTGGGTTAACTTGCTCATTTAGTTCTGTGTCAGACCTCGTATTGGAACAATAGACACACAAAAAATGTGTCTTGCTTGTGTTTCATAATGATGGATAGGTGTCTTGTAAGGTCTGTACTTATATATGTTGTTGTATGGCTTTATGAAGTTATACAAATACAAAACATTTAGTTTATGGTTACAATTATATGTCTCTGGGACTGTTGTTGTTTGGGAACCCATAATAACCAAAGAAGAAGAATAGTAGTAGAAGAAGAAGAGAGTGTGTGTGTGTGATGGATTCCATTGTGTTTGGACAGGGGGTCATGAAGCGAACTCTGACGAGATGGAGAAGCTGTACATCCACCTGAAGCAGGCCAGCCTCTCGCCCATCGGTGTCCGCAAGCCATCCACTAAGAAAGACTTCAGGGCCTCCTTCATAAAACGCTGCAAGAACCAGACCGTCAATGACAAACTGCACCTCATCAGGACTCTCAACAGCACACTGAAGGTAGGCTCCGTCTAAAAAAACAAAACATATCCATTCACAAAAATAACATCCAACATGACTTTACTATGTTTTATTTTTGGATCTTTGGATCAAATTTATAGACTGCGTTATATGGACGATACTAGAGGATTTTATGGATGGGTAAATTACATCAGAATTACTTCCTTTATGAGTGAGTGCTTTTTATGGTTAGTAATTCTGTACTGGCTCAATAGGGGCTGCATGTTTTTTTTCCCCTGTATGATTGTGAAGGTAATATCCTCTTAGCATCCATATAACACAGTGAGGATTCATTGGTTTTTGAAGATGTATTTCCTTAATAAAAATAAATGAATACACCTCATGCTTCATATTATTTGTGTCTTTTGTCTTCTGTACTAGTCTAAAGAGACAGATCTGCAGGTGATAGACCAGGTGCTGTCAGATCCTGAGCTTACCTCAGACCGGTTCCGAGAGTGGAAGGAAGCCAACGCACCACTGGTCCAGGAGCTCTGTCTCAAACAAAACCAGCAGGTGGCGCCAGAGGACGAGGCGCCAACAACCGAGGAAGCCACAACAGAGACGCCCGTTGCTACTCCATTGGTAGAGACCAGTTTATAAAGGACTACTGAAGAATGATACCCTATACCCTACCTATGGAGGGCTCGTAACACTCCCCAACACTGTTGCTGTCCGACTATTGTTGGACGATTGCAAAAACTAAGTACTGCCTATCAAGCGGAAGATATTTTTTACCGAAACAGTGAACGTTTTGTGGTTGGTCAAAGTAAAATGTGAAGTTTGTCTATTTAGTATTACATTTACTTATTGTATTACAAGCTCTACATGTTTCTGGTTGCCTTGTTGGTGTATTTTATGAAACATATTCTGTGGAAATTCCAGTGTTTCAAATTGGAAGTATAGAATAGATGAAATGCACCCATAAATCTCAACCTGGACGCATTTTTTTAACTGTTTTATATTTATCCTTTTAATATTGGTGCCATGCAATAACACTGCCTTTCACCTGTTGTAAAATGTCACTGTGATGAAGCAAAATGTCAAAATCCAAATCAACAATATAAATAGGAGGAAAAAGAGCTTGTTAGCATAGAATTTCCAGCTGTCTTGCCCTGTTGAAAAAACATTAAATAGGGCCATGCACAATGATCATCTTCTATAGCTTTTGCACATGCTAATCTATATTAATTCATTAAATGAAACTCCCAAGAGCCCTATCATATCAAAGACTGGGTCATGGGATGTGCAGAGATTTCTGTGATTCCATATCCCAGCCATACATTAGTTATATAGTTATATTCTATAAAGAAGCTACAATTGTACTGCAGGGTAAGCAATATACTGTAACTTGGAACCAATACAGAACTAGGCACAACACAGTTTTTGTAATTTTAATTTTATTGTTTTGATTGTTTTTTGAAGGATTTAATTGTTGTAAGTATTGTACATAACTAATGTATGATTTACATTCCCCTTTATTGATACTGTTTGCGTGTTTGCCTTTACCAAGGGAAATAAAGTATTCATGCCACAAACTGAACATCTGATGGGAATTGTATCATTTCTCACAAGACAAAACTACAATTGTGGAAAGAAAGGCGTCGTAAAGTTAGTAAAGCAGACTTGCAATACCAGATACCGCCACTTGGGACCGCTGGTCCCCCCTTGTCTCGCAGTAGAATTCGCATTGAGGTTCTGCGCCATATTGGCAGTCTCCTCCATCGCCCAACAAGCCTTGAGCATGCAACATTCAAACCGGTTGGGGAAGAGATTACAATAATTTTTTTAACATCCAGACTGCGAGCTGATTTTAATCGCCATGGAGGCTGTGAAGTCTTTTAACAATGAGGTTTGTTTCAGACATTCAAACATTTTCAACACAACGTGATGATAAAAAATGTCGAATCGAGTCATTTAGCTACCAATAGCTTCTAACTAGCAGATCACGGCAGAAGGGCAGCCTCGCACAAGGCCGCATTCTCTGCCAGTAATGTTGTTAAAACACGGCAGATCGAACCGAACCCGTGCAGGAGTTAAACCAAATCATCGCAGCTGTGGTGTTGCGTATTGCCGTATTGTTTAAAGCAGAAGCACAGTATTGGCTCAGTATGCAAATAATTCGCACAAACCCTAGCTAGCCTGCTATAAGTTAGCAACTTGACGCTATGCTACCGAGCGGACGCGGTTAGCCAGTAGCCATATTATTATCATATTATTATCATGCTGTTACGGCAAAAAAAAAGTCATCGTAGATCCACCATTGAATGGTGTGATTGGTGAAACAACCTATATGTCTACATGAAAAGGTGTAGCTAGTGTGCAGTGCGTGCTCACCGAGTTTGCCTGCAGTACACATGAGCTACGTGTGGCGTTAATACGCAAGGCCATTGTTTACAAGTTGCCTAAATAACGGTGCAATAGTTGACACAACATGCACGTATACAATGTTTCCAAATAGGCAGATTTTGGTTGTTAAATTATTGACATGAGTTGTGTGTGGAATACTGGGCTGCTCCATTATAAATTATTTTCTGAATCTTAAAGAAGTCATGTCGAAAATATCATCTATGTGGCTAAGGTGGGCTTTGTTGTGTTTTTTTCCTTCTAGCTGTACTCGCTCAATGAGTACAAGCCTCCGATCTCAAAGGCCAAGATGACCCAAATCACCAAGTCTGGAATCAAAGCTATAAAAGTAAGTATGTAGCTGTGATGGTTGAGGCAGGGTAGAGATGAGCAAAGAAAAAAAGCAGGGTAGAGATGAGCAAAGAGAAAAAAAATACATGGATGGGAGGGGTTTAATAAAAATACAATTTAGCAACAATTTCTCAGGAATATATTACTCATAAAACCTGAGGAAATGGTAGCTTGTGAAGTTGCGACATTCAAATTACACTTTAACAAACTGCAAATTAGTTTTAAATTACACAAGCGATAACTTCTAAGAAACTAGTTTCCTAATCAAGGACAAACAGTACCTTTTAAGAACTACAACGTTTCTAGTTTCGAGGACTGTAACAACAGTCTTTCCAAATTCCCTAGTTCTGACATTAAGATAAGATGGTACTTTATTGATCCCAGATGAGAAATTCAGGTGAATCAAAGCCACTGACCACAACATGTATCTGTGTCTGTATATAGATATTCATGTTTGTTATTAAATATTTGTCCCCCTTTTATGTAAGAGTTTTGAATCAATGTAATGTCCAACTCTTAGAGACTAAAATACGTCATACGTATAGAAAAATGTAATACAGTAACGTTACAAGTGTGTCATGGCTACTGCACTTGTCTCAGCTTGTGGTGGATTTATTTATCTTTTATTTGACCTTATGCAGTTTAAGTCTTATTGAGGCTAACCACCTCTTTTCCAAGAGAGACCTGATAAGCAGCATGACACACTTGCAACAAAAACAGTATTTCCTATTGCCTTTTTAGCTGGAATTTGGTGAAGAGCAGGGGTGGGAAAAACATTTTGACATGAATCCGTCCACTAACGCCAACTAGACTAACAACTCTTGTGTTGTTTGCGACTGTGTAACTCAGTCGTACGGTGTAGCACTGAGATTAGCACCCTGCCAGGGAAAAGCTGGCATGCAACAGTTGTATTTCTTTTAATGAGCTGAATGAAATGTAGATTAGAAGCAGTTTTAAAAAGGACATCTATACAGTGGCTATTCATGAGTAGCATTCAGCAGCAATATATTTCCTAGCTGGAAATGCATAAGAAATGCATGGATTCCATCAGCAAGTTTGTATTTTACGAGGGGAAATCTTTCATTGTTCTGTGCAACATGGACATGTAGATTGTTTTTCTCTGCCGTGTTAATAACACATCCTGTTTTGTTATAGTGAATGCTTTTATTTATTTAGTTACCATAATAAATGGTTTAAAGTTTTAATAACTTAACTTGTGGGTCCTACTAACACATGGCGAGTTAAACTTAATCCGTAATCCACTGGCCCTTATGTGTGAAAACAACCCAGCATGGCTAATCTATCTAATCTAATCTAAACTAAGGATCTGCGCTTAAAATAAAAGGTAGAAGTCATCGATGATTTTGGAGCTGGTGGTGGAATCAGAGCGTGAGGTTTCCAAAAGACAGTTACATCGGGGCAAGCCTGCCTATAAACATCTCACAAAGACGCATAGAATACAATGAAGAGCTAATACTCGGGCCTGGCATACCTAAGAAAATAATGTTTTTTGTAGTACTCTAGAGACTTCTCTGAGACACATTCTGTCCATTGTACTGTATGATAAACAAGCAGGGTTATATACTGAGAAATAAGCCGGGCAATGCCAAGAATATACTTCTCCCTCCAACCAAAGAAAACACATCTAGCACAAAACACAACAAGGTATTCACCACTTTCTTTTGGAAACCAAACACACTTTTTATGCTTTCCATCTCCACCCAGAGTGTTATGGTAGGCTGCAAAATTAGACACAACACAACAAGTGACTTGAACGGGCTAGTGGCCACACTGCAACAGAAACTACCACTCACCAAACAACTAGCAACATAACGGAGAGGTTGTCTGAAGTATCAGCACACAGTGTCAGCTGCGGTAGTAAATCTCTGTATCAGTAAATCCCTGTATCAGTAAATCCCTGTATCAGTAAATCCCTGTATCAGATGGGTCTTGCATGACATATATGTCATCTGTGTAGTGATGGGAATTATTAATACTTCTGACCATGACCACCAGAGGACAGCAACGACTAGTGTTCTTACCTGTAAGCTACACAGTAGGAATTAGTAGAAGAAGACACCACACCATGCTGGATGTACATGTTAACCGAGTTTGCTACAGTAGTTAATAAAGAATCATATTTTATTAACCTAATTTTCTTTAGTTTATATTAGAGACTTTACAATCTGTGTTTTGTACCTGAGCGTGAGACGTTGCTACTGTTAACGTTAACTGTATCTGGGTGTTATTGTGGCTAGGAAACCACAACACAAAGAACACGGTGCATTCCTTCAGATTCACGGCATGTGAATGCTTCGTCATATTGGAGGTGCACGAAATAGCTTTACTGCAGGTGTTGCATTTTGTTGTGTCATTATCTTTTTTTGTGAAGCTAAGCCAAACTTTTGAGCATTTGCTGCTGTCAGCCATGGTCCAGGATGTAAACAGAACTGTCTCTTCTCACATGCTTTGTTGACGTACTGCGTAACAAATGACGTGACATTAGGTCCGCATAGCAGGTCCTGGCAGATAAGTGCAACTTTTCTAGACTGTAAAACTGCAGTTCTACAGTTCACTCGGGAGCGCGACTGAAATATGCAAAAGTTAGGAACCGAGAAACAGAATCGAAATGCACGTGTCTTATTGAATCCATGTTTTTTTAAAACTTGGAACCTTGGAACCAGTTCTTGATACCCAACCCTAGCAGGCATCTTTAGAAAGACAAGGGTGTCTTTGAGGGCAAAACCACTTCAAGTCATGACCTATAGAGCAGTTTAACCTAGAGGATGGTCATTACTTTAGTTAGGGTACCCGTCAAGCAAACCATAAACGATAACAAAAATGTTGTAATCGAAAATCGCTTTGGAGTCATTTTTCCGACGTCTTATAAATACATTCTGTATTATGATATGTATTTTGGCCAAGTTTTGAAGCAGGATAGATAATGAAATAGTCCAAAATATAGCCTTTGCATATTGCATATTGTTGTTGAGACTAAAATAGGTTAGTTCGGCAACATGTAGTGGCTGGCCTGGGTAGGCGGAGTTCCACCCCATTCTAAAAGTTTCACAATAATGACCGCCCGCTGGGGACGTCGCGACATCAAAACTGAAATTGAAATGTATATCAGCATAGCGCTGCTATGGTGGTGTATTACAAAAATCACACATCTCAATAGCAGGTTACGTAGTTTAAAAGTTAGTAATATATTGGAAAAATATTGGGGGAAAAAGTTCTGTGCCACCTGTTTTACGTGGAAATATGTCAAGGAAGTACCGTTTCATGTTGAAATATGTCATTAACAAAGTACCGTTTGACATGGAAATATGTCATATTAAGGACGTACGGTGCAATCTGAATATCAATTCGCATTGTCTTTTGAAACCTAAAATCATAGTACCAGGCTCGGCATACCAGCTCTGGTGATCCGTTAACTTGTTCATGACTGTTAACCTCGCTAATCCTGTTTTCTCTCATAGCACTTGTTTGTAAAGGATGATCTTTGATTATTTCTGTGACTTGTGTTGCTTGTGTATAATACCTGTTTCCCCTTCCCTCAGCAGCTCTCCCAGCTCCCCCAAAGCACTGAAAGTGAAGCAGGAGGATGGGGTGGAGAGAGTTACAAAGAGATAAGAGTCCCTAACCAGCTTAGGTAGGAGTATGGGTTGTTTCACAAGGAAGATGGAAGAAGACCAAACAAGCAAATTAAAACTTTATGTGTTGCTGCCACACACACAGACAAATGGCTTGTCTTGTTGATGAAATTATCTCTTCACTGATTGTGTTGGTCGTTAATTGGCTGAGTTCAATGGATTGTTAATTGTAAGATTAAGAAGTGCTTGATTACATTACAGTTATTATATTAAGTTATTATATGTGTCTCGGGCTAATATACTGATTCACCTGTTCATCTCTCTCTCCGCCGGTCATGGATTGTTTTTGGTGGTACGTGAGTGTGGAGAGTGCAGATAACGCTTATTTGCTGCTTTTTTCTGAAGGCTTGTTGTTTGGGAATAGTTAACTGTTTTGTTCAAGGCTAAATACATTCCTAGTCAGCCTTCGATGGGGGTTTATCGGGAACACTTCGTAGTAAGGCTTGCTTGAGTAAGGCTGCTTCTTCACATAATGTATCTGATCTTAAGTCTGTTCCGCTTTAGTTTGCGTTGCTGTGTTCAGAACTGCACACTAGTATTCAACCATTGGCTTACATTTTCTGTTATGGAAATCGAGTAAGTGGGTTATTCAGCCCTCTGTAAGCTTGTCTCCTTGGTAGTTTCTTGTTCAAAAGCATGTAGGTTGTGTTGACAGAACTGCGGTCTGGATGGCTGCGACACATTATTCATGATCGCTACACACAAACACTGACCTGGCTATCTTCATTGCTGATCTCTTTATTTGGAAGGACAATGCCTTCTCCACTCTCCTTAATGAATTGCAGACGCAGAGATTTAGCAACATGACTGCAGGCAGGTCTTTGGGCTGTCGAGTCTTTGTGATGAGCATTGATGCGCACATATCTGATATTCTGGTGGTGTCCACGTTCTACACTCTGTGGTCACCATAATCTGTCATTGTTACGATTATTTGTGAAACCAACGTTAATAAAGGTGCTGTAGGTAAGATTCCAGAGTTTTAAATAGAGAGCAGAAAAGAACAGAAGAGAGCTACATTTTGAAACCAGTCCCCTCCCTCTCTGCTCCCTCCCTATGTTTCTCCAGCATTGAGAAATGTTGCACTCACGCACCTGTGATTGACAGGCAAGATGGATTCCTCGAACCAATCGGGGAAGAGATGACCTGGAGTGGTCTAAAATCGAAATTGGCTCATACAGAGGCAGGCGCAGTCAACTTATAACAGATATTCTCAGTGAATTTCAGTCACCAATAGCTGATGGATGACACTCAAATAATAGCTCTTAAGTCTTACCTACAGCACCTTGAAATCTGCTTCGCTTCTGTTGTGTTGAATGGAAACAGGATTTTGAGCAAGATGGCGGCAATCGATTATGTAATTTTAAACATGCAGTCAGACACGTTATCAGTTATACATATGTTTTAGTCCAATAAGGTGAACATTTGGCAATGGGCTCCAAAGCATACATACATTTTTCCATACTATACCCGACCCAGACCTATGTGTCACTGCAAAACGGACCCATGAAAGTAGAAGTGGTCTGTGAAAAGCTACCTGTGCAACTAGCAGAACATAGGGCTTTGACTATTGCCTGATATTTTTTTGATTTCACCCCTTCCGTATGTAATAACAATCCAAAATTGGAAACGTTGAGAATATGAACAAGTGATGTATTCTCTCCCTTAACAGCCTGTTTTATTTGAGAAGATTTTGGCTTTCTTCGCCAAATACACAGATTGTCCCATGCCCAGATTCAAAGGTTGACCATTCCTGACATTGCTTATTCAACTCATTTGTAGGCCAACTTATTGCATAGGTTTTACTCCCGCTATACGCTTCGGTGATGCAGTTCAGTTCCATTAATGTCCATAAATATAAGACGTCACACAGCCATCCTGAGAGCAGAAAATATCATGATCGCTAAACACAAATGTTTTGAGAAAAGTTCAAAAATAGGTGGATTCCGCTGGCCAACGCAGCATGACGCTTGTGACTTGTTTAGTGTAACCTATATTTTGGACAACAATGCGAAAGAAGTTATAGAATTGTATTTCGTCCGCAATGATGTAGTAATTTTAGTCATAACAATTGTTGTGTACACTTGAATCACTCATGGCCAACCGGACAGCAATGGGCGTTCTTCGTCAGTGTAACCAGAAGGCCAGGGGGACATCTTTTTAAGTTGCCTTTACAGCAGATTTGGTATTTGGACAATTTTTCACAGAGGTGTCATCATAGGATAACAGACCCGTAATTAGTGTTATGAGCGACTCCTGTGTTTGTCCTACGATGACGCCTCTGTAAAAACTGTCTATTGCCACTAATTGCATTTCATTTGTTAGTTTATTTGACAGGGACAGTACATATTCTAAAACAATCAAAGGTCATCAGTATCGCTAGCTCCACCCATACAGCATGGCTGGTGCTCTTGGTACATGGTCAAGGCCCATAGCTAAGAACCAGCATCGGTGGTACACTTGAGGTGACAGTGGAAAAGCGCCATTAGACTTTGTTGTGAGTTGTGTTAATGTGCTTACTATGCTGTTTAGATGTAAGGGATGTGGTCACTTTGTTAGCCATGTTACATGCGCGATGACCAAAGATATTAAGGACCAATGATATTAAAGACATTTGGCTTGGCATCACAGTCATGTGTCACTATGTTAACACTTTGCCAGCATAGTTCTCACAAGATAGTGTTAACATATTAGGAGCCCTTTTTTTCATTTGTTACATCAAGCTGAGGTGCAGCACACATGGTAAAAGGTACATTTTGTGTTATTCTGACATTACATGTTGCATTGTATTTGCTTTAGTCAAATAGAAAATCCCATTTGGGTGACACTTTGTGAAGACTTTGATAGGCAGCCACTCGTGATCAGATATGAGCTATATAGTTATTAGTTTAGCTGGTGGTAAGCTCAGAATTGTCCAAAAAAGTTCTGTTTGGGTGCTAGAGAATTCCTATTTGTTAACCTTTTTATTCATCAGAATAATGATTATAAGCGTTCTACTGGCAACCATTCTTTTGCAGTGTAGCTCCGTCCTTTATTAGCCATAAGTAGGATACTGTTATATCAAACTATTGTACTAAGAGCTACATGCATGAACCTGAATGGACCCTAACGGGCCCTGCTATACCAGGCGCGTACTCGTTACAGAGTGAGGGCTCGGGAGCCTCCATGTTAATCAATTAGAGAAGCTCCACTGCGTGTACATACACTAGTTTTACGCGAGAGGTCAAAAATCATTGTTTGAAAGCCTCTCTAGAGTGAAACCTTTGCCTCCGCTACACACAGGTATGCTGCCAGTGGTGGTAGGTCACTACACAAGCACTTCTGATGTAGCTCTGGTGTAACACTAAGCTGGGATTCAACAAGACTGACTTGTTGAGGTCCCGCCCGTCAAGTTTTTTTTGTGGACAGAAAGCGTTTACACAACACGTGATGAGTTTACATAGAATGCGATTTAGCTATTTGGGCTAATATTAGCCAGCATGTGCTTTTGTTTTAGTTTCTTCTTCTGATACAAACTATTGCGGGCACACGGGCCAGGAACAGTTTAACCCCAGTGTCGGCTCACCTTGCCTCTTTACATTTCACCACATGGTGTAATTCAATTCCTCAATTTAAACAATGTTAGAACTTAACATTGTTTAAATTGAGGGAGGACATTAATCTCACTAATGCAAACGATACAATGTTCTTATTGCAGAGGCAGCAATGTCATCCTATAGGGTTTATACTAAGATCTATCAATAATATGAGTCAATATCACGTTTGTTTATCTGAATAATCATACAGCCAACTGGCATCTGACTAACTACTTTTTAATCTTTTAAATGCTTAATCATCCATGAGAATGAGAAAGAAAACTGTTTCTAGTTTAATTGCCTATTTGTGGTTTTCATGACATGCCTAATCCAAAGTAACAGTGGTGGTGGCAGACGGCTGTCATACATAAATTCCCTGCCGGTTTACAAACCATTTACACTGATTGAAATTCAAGCATTTACTTCCATGCAAGTAAGAATGTCAGAAAGCTTTTTAATGACCACTTAATTTAGGTCTAATCGTGGTTGGTTGGTTGGTTGGTTGGTTGCAGGTATGGCAGTAAGGCATTAGTGGCCATTTACTGAGATGTTTTTCCGGCTAATTGGACAATTCAAACTTGTGTTCCTAAATGGGCGTAGATTGCAGAATAATTATGCTTTTTTTTTTGTCCTCCGGTGTGTGTAAATGTAATCGGAAGTTGGTTACAAAGCCTTGATACAATGGCAAACTAGGTATTTTAATCAGCACATACACTTTACACTTCAGCATACGTGTAGCTTCGGTATCTCTGTAGGTTTTTATAAATAAGTGCATGCGTAACTACATGCATATCGTCATTTTATAGACCCACTCACCTCTTCTTAGGCAAAGCGTGGACTACACAAAACATATTTTTGTACATTTGCTACTATCCTATGTATGTAGCCTGTTGGTCACTGTATTTTATGTCTTGAAATTCGTTATTGTCAGAATAGGGTTAAAAGCAACCAATAATCTGTTACACCACAACCAAGAAAAAACTATCATTAGGTTTTTTTATTTTGCATCCTTTTTTTCAAAACTGAAATCTGATCAGAATCATATTCTGATCCACCTTCAGCACACCCCACATAGAGAGAGAATGGAGAATTTAGGATCAAATGCATTTTATGTTGCCACAAAACCAGTTTCCTTTAGACCCTACATGTGTTGTCTTTTATTGTGGAAAGCATTGACAGATGGTGACTTTTGTCACTCTTCAAACCCTACTGAAGGATATAATTGTATGTACTGCAAATGCATAGTCTTGCAGCAAGTGTAAAATTTCCTTTTACCTCACTGCCTACAGCAGATAGGTGGGTTAGAGGGGCTGGAACAAACTTACGTTCTTGTTGTTTAGATTATATTTCTGGAATACGTCCAGTCAGCATTGCATTTTTATTGTAAATTACATTATTTTGAAAAAAGGTTTTGAGCCCTGCTAATAAGTGT
>OMNO01066606.1:0-11000 GCA_900303215.1 Trachyrincus scabrus | reverse complement strand
GCTCCTGTAGTCATTTTGGATGTCCACGCTGAAATGAGCTCCAGGTATCAAGAGAAAAGACGATTGGTCGATAAATAACCTTGGTGGTTAAATTGGTTTTCAGAATGAGTTGAGTTGAGTTGGGACATGGTGTAAACCACGGACAAGAACGCAACTTTGATTAAACGCTTTTTTGACATCTTTTCATAAAACAAATCACAGTTCCCGTAACAGAAACATTATATATATAGAGCAGAAATGTGTGTTAAAACTTTTCCCAGCAACACAAGCAAACGGAAAATAGTTTCATTCATCACAACCGCAGAAAACGTCTGTCTGTCTTCGTTGCGTGGAGGATAATTGAGCGGTGGACTGATTGATCATAAACCTGCCGTGGTACCGCTGCTCAGTGAGACAGCTAGACACTGCACATGGCTGTCTCACTGAGCTGCGGTTTGGAGAACCAGACAGTAGTGCCCATTAGAAACAAATGGTTCGGTCCAGTAAGCAAAAACACAAACCCACAGGGCCGTAGGTCTGATACAGAACAGTTGTGTAAGATTATGCATTTCTTGAAAAACACAAAAAAATACTTAGAAAGCCACAACATTAAGCAAACGTAGACATAACTGACGTGGGTTTTTTAGTGGATCAGTTGTACTTGAAGTAGGCCAGGACTTACCTTGTTTTCAACACCAACCACCTTACCTATAACTGGTGGTAACTGGTGAATGTGTCAACATGAGATTAAGAATCTTGTTGTTTGGCGTCTTCTCCGTATAAATAAGGTTAATTCATAACAGAGCAAGCAGGCACAATTTAAAACCGTGTGCAGTCCAGCTACGAAGTATTCAAATTGAAAGGTAAGTTGTTTACATTTTTGGGTGTAAACACCGTTTCTTGGCGTATGTAAAAAGAAGAATGTAAAAAGTGAAGTTATGTTTGTCAAAGGTATTGGGAGTAACACTTAACAAGTAAACACAAATGTACGTTTATTTGAAAGCCTTCTTTGAAATAGCTTTATGGTCTTTGACTGGACGCTTTCTACCAGAGCGTCTGTAAGTTTGTTGGTTTTTAAGTTATGAATAGGATGAACAGAAAGTGTTGATTTATTTATTATTCAAACTATTCAGATTTAAACTGTTTACGTTTCATATGAACATCACGCCTTAATGCGATCAACTGCTCTAAATGAGGACACCTGTGTGTGTGTGACATCATCCTCTTAGGTGTGCCAGTGGAACAAAGGAGCACAGTTTGAAGTCTGAAGTCTGAAGCTTGAAGTGGTTTTCCAACCTTAATGGAGGCTGTATGATTTATGTTACGTTTCAGTAGAGCTCTCAGCTCCTATGATGGGTCACCTCTATATTTACAACTGGAGTCAACCTACAGGTCTAATGGTTCACTTACCAGACGGACAGTGTTCGTAGTTCAGATGGACCACAATCATTTAATTTGGTTTATTAAACCTGAAAAATCAAAGAAAATAAAAACATGTTTATTGCATTTTGACAGCTACTAACTCAAGGTCTGCAGAGATCAGCTGACAGGGCAAAGACTCACATGAAGCCGGTGATGGTGAGCCTCCTTCCAGCAGGATAAACCACCAGAAATATAACCAGAAACCACTAGAAATATAACCAGAAACCACCAGAAATATAACCAGAAACCACCAGAAACTATAACCATGAACCACATCTACACGGCTAGGGGGCAGTGAGTCCAGTAGATGTTAGTCACTACCCTAAACTAAATAACTGACCACGGACCGGACAGTGAGTCCAGTAGATGTTACAGTCACTACCCTAAACTAAATAACTGACCACGGACCGGACAGTGAGTCCAGTAGATGTTACAGTCACTACCCTAAACTAAATAACTGACCACGGACCGGACAGTGAGTCCAGTAGATGTTACAGTCACTACCCTAAACTAAATAACTGACCACGGACCGGACAGTGAGTCCAGTAGATGTTACAGTCACTACCCTAAACTAAATAACTGACCACAGACCGTTAAGTCAACGGTCAAGTGACTCCAGTGGTTTTATGAAGTAGACCTACAAAACAACCATTTTAAAGCTGTTAGCTTCAATAACACATATATAATGTAACTACAACAGTCAATTTAAAGCTGTTAGCTTCAATAATACATATATAACGTCTAGATGACCTGGTCGTCCTTCCTCTTCGTGTCTGATGAGTTTCTGATTCAAACGCCAACACGAAGGAGTGGAAACCGAACGTGACTGGGCGTTTCCTCCTGGGGCGGAACTCGGAAGTTGTTCGTGTATTTCCGCTACCGGAAATGTAAGAAACGTCGAACGGCTTAATAAACGTCTTCTGGGTTAGTCAGCGACGTGCTTCTTTCTTATGCCCGGGGTCAACCCGGGGTCATCTACCCATTGTATCAAACTATGGTCTTAATGTTTTAAACAACTAAAACTAATGATTTATTACAAACAATGGTCTTAATGTTTTAGACAACTAAAAATAATGATTTATTACAAACTATGGTCTTAATGTTTTAGACAACTAAAACTAATGAACCTAGTGAACATTGGGAATAGGATACTCTTATGAAATACAAGTTTATCAACACATTTAACCTCAGAAAATGGAAATACATCTGTGGACTGTATTTCATTGCACAGTCAATGGTACTGACTCATTTTCATTTATTTACATAGGTCTATCTAAAAATAGTTTGGAATAAAGAAATACAAGACATGACATTTGTATTTTAATTCTTTAATTGCAGATCAACTGTAACATCCGTCCAATGGCACAGACAAAACCACGTGTTAGTTCGTGGTCATCACCTTCAGAAAAGAAAGTATTTTGGCATGTCATTATCATCGTTATTATTATAGTGAATTAAGCAAATAAGTGGAGAACACCTAATACAAAGCCCTTCTGTAAACCTTGAATATCTGTTTGTTAGTTCAGCAGATTTGAACCTTCTATATTATGTATGTGCAAGAAGGCAATGGACAAAACTAACTGAAATGTAACAAAGTCTCACTAATAGTGAGATACACTCATTTTGTAAAAGTGTGTTCTTTTTCGAATGAACATGACACACACCTGAGCTAAAGCAAGAGTTAACTTCCTTTTTATTTGCCGTTCCATTACTCAGCATCATTTTTGTAACGCCAAAAACATGAGCATCAGAAAAACACACTACACACACTAATCTAAAGTTCCTTCACACACTAATCTAAAGCTCCTTCACACACACACAGGATCAAGGCCATCTCGGTCAGGGATGCCGACGGCCTGAGACAGTAAAGACCGGAGGGTACTCACGTTGTTGATCCAGGGGATGTAGGCGCTCACGCGGGTGAAGACGGAGGGCTTCTTATAGTAGTTGCAGCCCATGCTGGAGCCGAAGCTGACCACGCCGTGGACGTCCCAGGACCCGTCTGCGTTCTGGCAGTTCAGGGGTCCGCCAGAGTCTCCCTAAAATATCCACAAGACAAAAAGACAGAAGGGGAAGAAGCGTGCGGAGGGAATATATGAATGTATATGAAATACAATGAATACACAAGCAATGTGAGTTATAAATGAAGGAATTTCCAATGGCAGGTGGACAAACCTATGTGTATGTCTATGTGTAAGATATCTTAATAATTCCTCAATTATAATAAAAACATAAAATACAAGGGTTGGTACGGGACTCACGTTGCAGCTGGCCAGCTGTCCGTCGCCTCCAGCGCAGACCATGCTGGTGGTCACCAGGCTGCCCCACCAGTCGTACCTGGAGCAGGTGGAGTGGCCGACCGCGGGCAGCAGGGCCTGCTGGAGGGCGTCAGCAATGGGACCTCCGGCTGTGAACAAGGGAGGACGCCATTTTGGATCAGCCGATTCGCCATGAATCATGAGCACTTTTGAGGACATTTGTTTGTGATGTAATGGACTACAATCTCACAATGTAACTGAGACGTGAGTTGGATGTAGAAGAACACAAATGCTAATAAATCGTGGAGTAAACGTACTCCAAAGACGCCCCCAGCCGGTGACGTAGCAAGGAGCCGCGTGAGGCAGGATGACGCCAGCGTCAGGAAGACAGGCAGGCATCACGCTGTCGGAGATGGTCACTGGGGTGGCCAGCTTGATCAGGGCGATGTCGTTACTGGAAGAAGAAACATTCAAAAAGCCTTTTTGGTATGCTCTTCAACCATTAGGATTAGCAGTTTGAAAAAGCACGTTGCAATAACAATAATCAGAAAAGTGAAGAGTATTCTGCTTTTTTAATATGCTTTCAAGATAATGTTTGGTCATGGCATTTAAACATGTTCTTCAGGACATACATTCATGCTGATGTTGTGTCTCACCGAATGCGAGCTTATGTTACGAAAGGAGAAATGGCGAAGCCTACCGGATTCTGGACGAGTCCCAGTTCTGGTGGACAACTATCTTGGCAGGGCTGATGGCCACGGATCCAGCCTCGTTGATGTTGTCCAGGTAGTGTTTGCCCAGGTACACTCTGTAGGTGCGACTTCTACACAACGACCAGGAGACATTCACAGAGACACGTCAGGCGTGCTCAGACGCAGTGCTGTGGTCCTGTCTAGAACAACTGGTAGACACGGCATCAACACGGCCACCGCTGAAGAGTACGCTCTCAAGGGATTGGTAAGCAGCCACCCATGGCATATACAACAACATATACTGTATATCACTTTGGGGCGTTGTTCTGTTTTTGCAGAACAATCTAACTGAGCCTTATTATGAATGTTGTTTGCGTCAGTCGATTTTTATTTGTTTTAGATTTCATTCATTTTATATTAAAGTCAATAAATAGCACACAGAGCTACTCCACCACACCTCATGTGTTGATCAACCAGCACAGAGCAGTCCGCAACCAGCAGGCAGATCATCTTTATCTTTCAATTTTAACACTACGACCTTTCAATGTGACCGGAATACTAGAGCAACACAAACACAGAGATACACTCTACACTTCACCATTAGCACCATTAGAAAAACGTCCCTTTTAAGGGTGGACAGCCGTGAGAACATGAGCTTGTTACCCGATGCAGTGGGCAGCGGTCAGGACCCACTGGCGGCTGATGAGAGTACCACCGCACGTGTGGTAGAAGTTGTTGCCACTCTTGTACTGCAGAGACGCCTGGAGTCATAGAAGACAAACAATAATGATGACAATACAATGAAACGATAAAAATACAATGAAATGACAAAAATACAACGAAATGATAAAAATACAATGAAACATTCAAATGATGTGGTTCTTCTAATGTCAATAGAGGCGTTTATCCAAAGCAACCTACAGTGGATTCAGACATATGTCATGAAGGAGGGCAGTGGGTGAGGGCATCTTGCTCTAGGATGGCTACGGGTAGGCTGTGGACACTGGGGATTGAACCCAGTAACTTTTGGCTTGGCGTGGAACACCCGAACCAATACCCGGTCCTGCCATCATTATGAACGTTGATAATTGTTTTGTCGACATACCTGCCAGGGCCAGCTGTGCACCCGGACGTCTTCCCCTCCGACCACCCGGGAGATGATGGGGCTAAAGGTGGGCCGGCCACACCCGTAGGCTGGGAGAGAACATCACCCGTCAACAGGCAACATATTCACCCGTGCAAAATCCACTGTGTTGTGCTCAATGTTTCACTTAATCCTATCTTTCCATTATTTCTTCTACATTCTTTATGGTACATTTTCATATTTTAAGTATTTACTACGAGAGAAAAATCACAGCCGTCACACAAATTATTATTATGATTATTATTATGATTATTATTTGAAGACACAGGGCTGATGCCTACCGCCAACGACAAACAGAGCCAAGACCAGAAGCTTCATGGTGTCCTCAATAAGGTCCAAGGTGTCCTCCTCATCCTTTTATGAAGGACACCAGCACAGCTGCTGGAAACACACACCCTGCTGCTGGACACACACACCTTGATGAAGACAGGCCAAATAAACAGGAGTTCAGATAAGGAGCCACAAATACTCTTTATCTGGATAATACTGTGAACTCCTGCAGGTGCCACTGGACGACCTCACATCACCAGGATATATTGAGGGGACCTTCGTTACAGATGTACCGTATGTAACTGTAATGTGGACCTTTATGCTTTGTAAAATGTGTTGTTTGAGGCTCTATTCTAAATGGTAGCATTCATTTCCTGCATGTTGTTCCTGAGTTATTTTTTAGATTGTTATTAGATTAGATTATTCGGAGTAAAGACTAAGAGAGGGTTATAATATATCTAGTTAGTCTTATTCTACAGGATCATTTTAACCAACCGATCCGATTCCACGGGCCAAAACAACACAGCGGATGCAGTCTGCAGTTGTTTTTATAAATAATCTAAAATAATTTAAATAATCTAAATAACAAAGAACCTAACCATGATGAAATGATATTCTATATATTGGAACAATGAATGAATGAAAGGATGCTTGTCATTTTATTGTCGGTTAAACTTTGCGGTAACCCACTTTAGGATTACATCAGTGATGGGAACATCTTGTTTACCAAACACATGTCTCATGATCCTGAACTTCAGTAAAAACACTTCCACAACATGAACATAATACTGTGTCTACTTGACTCCACCCTATATTTTGACCCACTTTTGGTCTTCCAGCAGGATCGTGTGAACGGTATAAATATTGCCACGGCTGTGGTACAAGGTGTGTAGCTGCAGACATGATGAAGTTAGTGCTCCTCGCTGTCCTAGTTGCTTGCGGTAAGGTCGTATTGTCTGTCTTATTATCTTCCATATGCTCCAGAACGCCGCTGGAGCATTCCTCTAATCCTATACGTTTCAAGAAACCTCGTTATGAGGATTTTCAGGATTGTATTTCTATCGACTTCGATGCAGAGGGTCATTTGGAGATCTTGAATCTGTCCGTCTGTCTATGTGTCTGTGTGTCTGTCTGTCTGTGTATCTGTCTGTCCTCCCAGCCTATGGGTGTGGACTGCCCACCTTCTCCCCCGTGGGGACGAGGGTGGTTGGGGGTGAGGATGTCCGGCCGAACAGCTGGCCCTGGCAGGTAGTGACAGCCAGTAATGTAAATACTGAATAGCAACATATATAGTGTTGTATGTATTTAAACACACGGCTGTGGTTGTGTGTGTCAGATCTCTCTGCAGTACAACAGGGAGGGTGAGTGGAGGCACACCTGCGGAGGCACCCTGATCTCAGACCAGTGGGTGCTCACCGCTGCTCACTGCATCAGGTGGGTCGTCGTGGAAACCAAAGACACACCACACGAGTACACAGGTGGAGCCTCGTGGGTTCCGGTGGTACCGCCCAGGTCTTCGTTTCTGAATGACCTGATTGGAACATGTTTCACATAACACAAATGAACACATTTTCACTGTGTTTCCAGGTGTAATTCTTTCGAATATAGCTTTTGTTTTCATTGACAAAGCGTCTCCTCCGGTGTGCCTCCAGCAAGGGCAAGCAGTACAGGGTGGCCCTGGGGAAGCACAGCCTGATGCAGATGGAGGAGAGCGCTGTATTCATGGCCCCCGCCAACATCATCGTGCACGAGAAATGGAGCGCCCTCTTCATCCGGTACAGTAATGAGTTATGAATATGAAGGAGGATCGATAAGGATATCTGCAACAACAAAAAAAGACGCTAACTGCTAATAATAATTATTGTTGATATTAAAGGGTCCCTATTTTTTACCACTGTCAACCACTGAGCTGTGGTCTTTCTCCGTGATCTCCATAGCAACGACATCGCCCTGATTAAGCTGGAGGCCCCCGTGGTCTTGACTAACACCGTCATGGCCGCCTGCATCCCTGACGCCGGCTTCCTCCTCCCCAACAACACGCCCTGCTATGTTACTGGCTGGGGACGCCTCTCCAGTGAGTGCACAGACACACCCCTTCCTCTCATTGGATACTAGCTAACGGCAACCTAATTATCCAACCAATGACGACCCAAATATCCAATGGCTGGAGAAGCGTCAGACTAGACTGCATCGGTGGCAGATCATGTTGTTGTCATGTCAACGCATTAAGGCAGTTTCGTAGGGATTGTACTGGTTTTGTAGAAGTAACTGTGTACTGCTTGTAGGGTATGCCTGTTATGTTAGGTAGCCAATCAGAATCCAAGGATAAAACCAAATCTCTGTGGAAATCATACAAATGTGGCTTCATTCAGTGCATATGAAACGTAATGTTTAGCTTAACCCTAAGCATGCCATTTGTATGTTGGCTATGTCATTGAGTACCACTTACCGCTTGGGTTTCCACCGACCTCCTGGTGTGGTTCTCCTCACAGCTGGAGGTCCCATCGCTGACAACCTTCAGCAGGCCCTGCTGCCCGTGGTGGACCACGCCACCTGCACCAAGTCTGACTGGTGGGGAGGCATGGTGAGGAACACCATGGTCTGTGCTGGAGGAGACGGAGTCGTGTCTGGATGCAACGTGAGTCTACGGGAACATCAACAAATCATATCTTATTTACTTATTAAAATGACGACAACATGCTCTCAAAGTACACACGCTGAAATGAGGTGACATGAAATGAAAGGAGGCTAATCTCTGGAGCGAATGTATCGATAAATGTACACATATTGATTTGTAGCTTCTGCAAATCTGTTAATATGAAAATATTGGGAGCAGGCCATGGTGCAGGCTAGCTACAGGAACCAGAAACAAGAGGTTAATTTTGTCTCTCTTGTAGAAAAAACAGATAGATAAAACGTCTGCTTTCTTTACTTTCAAAATGAAAGAGAATTCTCCCTATTTAGAAAAACGACCAGCGACCCAAATAACTGTAAGCTGGTACATCAAGTATATGTTTTAATATTTTGCATCTTGATGTGGCTCAGGGAGATTCAGGCGGACCCCTGAACTGTCAGAACGCTGAGGGTCTCTGGGAGGTCCACGGGATCGTGAGCTTTGGCCTGGGACTCAGCTGTAATTACCCCAAGAAGCCCACGGTCTTCACCCAAGTCAGCTCCTACGTGGACTGGATCAACTCTGTAAGTTCTCATTCCCTGAAACACTTCATACCGGACTACTTTGCTGCCATCTGTGGGTTTAAAGGACGTTTTAAGGTTGATCAAAATGATATTATTTTTGCTTTAATAATAATATAATATGTATATGTATGTATATGTATATGTAATGTGTAGCCCATTTGGTGGACAATTTCATCCAAAGCGTCTTACAATACTTAGTACCATACTGCTTAGTGTGGGTGGGCGTGGGAATTATGTTGGTCAAATTCGTCAAATGAACTGACTGTCTGACACTGTCTGTGTGTCTTAGAAAACACAAATAAAAAACATATACATATATATATCCTAACCATGCTTTCTCTGTCTTTTCCACAGAAAATGGTGAGCTATTAAGAAGGACAAAGTTTGTGGGACATTGAACACTGAATCAATAAAGTATTGAACCATGGCTCTGCTCTCATTGTGTTGTTATTTGGTTACTAGCGGTCTGAATACCTGCAAGACGAACCGTGGACCGGCTGAAAGCATCTACTGAGTGCAACCATTTTTACCATTTTTAACATGGGTGGCCCCAGAATCGACCCCCACACCTGGTAGTGTTAAGGACACGCAGTGCCAAACTAAATCTGCATGAAAGCTGTACAGATCGTGTCTCTGTGGAATGAAAAAATAGGTTTTCCCAGTGTTTTTTATAGGTTATACCAGTAGTTTCTTAACACATGAAATGCTAAAAGACCCTGGATCGTCTGTAGGTGTAAATCGATACAATACGTATCCCCACACTACATTGTGCTACATCTGCTACATCGCTATATGTTCAAAAGGTTACCAGGCTAACAGAGATGGACAGTAAGGAAATAAGATAAACAAATAAATTACCAAATTAGCAACATGACAAAATAAATGGGAACCCTGAATTTAAATGTAAATCAACCAATGTGTGTAAAAAACCATGAAAGGCTTTGATGAGAAAATGGTAGGGCAGACCACCTGCTGCTTCCCGGGTCGATATCTACAAGGATAAAGAGAGGAGGTTTGAGACTCTGGACGCTAGTGTTGGACCTTCAGTCGTGATGATCCTGCTGCTGGCTTTCACTGCGCTTTTTGCCAATGGTAGGACACAAACATGTTTTTACATATGTATCTTACTTTTACAGTATTCATCTTGTTAGTATTTTATTAATCTTATGTATCAATGCAAATCCAATTAAACATAATTAAATTAACTGAACTAACTTTTTTTTTTCAAAAGTCAAATCAGCTTGAATTACATTCTCTTATTGTTCCTGTTTTTCTGCTAGTTGTGTGTATTCTTGATTTTGTGTTATATTTACACAGTTAAGTAACTACGGGCTAGCCGATATGAACTGTACGGTTCACCTGTAGCTACGGGCTAGCCGATATGAACTGTACTGTTCACCTGTAGCTACGGGCTAGCCGATATGAACTGTACTGTTCACCTGTAGCTACGGGCTAGCCGATATGAACTGTACTGTTCACCTGCTCCCAGGAGCCCATGGCTGCGGTCGGCCCAGCGTCCCCCCGGCGGTCAGCAGGGTGGTGGCCGGACAAGACGCTCTGGCTCACAGCTGGCCCTGGCAGGTAGCGCTACACACAACATGAAACACAACTAAATATACAATATAAATATGTATCAAGAGACAGCAACGTGTGCCACGTCCAGCCAATACAACTGAGTTTTCCCTGCCATTTAATTAAATTAAATAAAGCAGAAAAAGGACCAAATGCTGACGGCTTTAAGAAGCAGCTGGAGACTCGTTTATTCAAAATGGCCGCGTCTTGCCTCGTGTTGTCCAGTGTTTGTCATTTCTGTGTTTTTAAAGGTCTGTTTATATCTTAGTGTTTTATTGTTTCTTTGTAGTGTTTTATGGTTCTACTTATTTTTTTGTTTTTTTTCCTATACTAAATAAACATTACTTACTTACTATAAAATAAATATTGAGTTTGGTATCATGTTTATCTTGTATTCAAAATATTGGTAACATTTCTGACAAAGCTTAACTGAAAACAGTCGACGTGTTTAAAGTGTGTTCCGGC
>OMNO01066597.1:0-10713 GCA_900303215.1 Trachyrincus scabrus | reverse complement strand
GCGGGGCGATTCGTTGATAGGCAGACGTCTCAGACGAGTATGACAAACGGTTCAACAGAAAAATATTAGAACATTGAAAAAAACAGTGCCACGCCTCCGAAAAAGAAAATATCCTAATCGATGATCTAATATTGACTGTTGAGCTTCGAAAAGCACCTCGGTATTTCAGTTTGATCGTTTTATAGTTTCAACCCATATTGTTTCTCTCTGTCTTTAGGTGGGCGAGGTGTGGCAGTCTCCAGGAGATAAGTGTGTCCGTCTCGAGTGTGTGAGGGTGAGTGACGAGGTGTTCGTCTCTGCGTCCAACATGAGTTGCCCCGCAATGGAAACTCCCATCTGCCCTCTGGGAACGTCGCTAAGCTGTGACACGATGGACTGCTGCCCCCGCTGCCACTGCGGTACACACGCACACACACACACACACACACACACACACATTGCTCACATTTAACGCATATCCACAAACACACACTCAAGGATACACACATATATAAAGTTACAAAGTTGTAAGACCAAAAATGCTGTTCCACATATGGCCAGCAGAGGGCATCTCACACCAGGTCTGGTGTCAAGGGAGGGAGGTTAAACGTTAAATGTCACTCCAATGACTGCCATGCTTGTTGTTGCAATGACAACGACGGTAACAATATCATTATGTGTACTCTTGCCTCTGCTGTTCTTTCTACAGCTCCCTTAGACGCCTGCGTCCTCAACCACACTGTGATAGGAGTAAGTTATGTTGCACAGCCTCCACCTGTTCACCAGTCATGGATGGATGCATGGATTGATAGACAGATAGATGATAGACAATACAACTGAACGAAGATGTCTTGTTGTTGTGTGTGCAGGCAGGGGAAAGGATAATGGTGGACGTGTGTACACACTGTGAGTGCTCCGTGGAGGCGGGGCCCGTGAAGAAATACAGACTGTCCTGCAGAAAAACCCACTGTTCCCCTTGCCCTGAGGTAAACCTTCATCGTCCTCCAGCAGCATCGTCATCATCAGCATCAGCATCAGCATCATCATCATCATCATCATCATCATCAACTCTGTAACCGCCATAATTCTCATACTAATCCTAACCACCATCTTCCTGTGTCATTTCTTCTTAACCCTCTGTCAATGTACTAAGCTGCCGAGCATCATGTGAGGCTTGTGAATGAATCCAGGTGTTTACAGTGAAGTAAGTAGTCAGTAGTTCCGCTACCACTTGGATTCCTTTGTTTTGTTTAACTGTTAATTGTAACTGTTCCCTCTGGTATGATGCTGTTTCCAGGGTTACACAGAGGAGGCGGAGTCAGGAGCGTGTTGCGTGCGCTGTGTTCCCACAGCGTGTGTTCTGCCCAGGCCAGACGGACGCATCATCAGTCTGCAGGTCAGTCCACTATCCAAAACAATGCTACTCCTTAATCTTAATACACACACACACACCACAGACAGACCGATGCTGACCACGCCGGTGTTTCTCTCTCACACACACACACACACACACACTCACACACACCAATGCTGACCACACAGGTCTCTCTCTCTTTATCTCTCTCTCTCTCTCACACACACACACACTCACACACCAATGCTGACCACACAGGTGTGTCTCTCTCTCTCTCTCGCTCACACACACACATGACAGATCTGTTGCTCTGTCACCATAGGTAAACACAACGCGTGAGGAAGGCTGCAACCTGTATACCTGCGGGGTCAACAGTAAAGGAGACCTGGTCATGCAGACCAAAATGACCACCTGCCCTCCGTTTGACCAACAAGTCTGTCTGGACACAGGGGTACGCCCACCACACACACACACACTGAGCCGTTTTCACACGTCACGGAGCATTTCTGCACTATGGTTTCATGTCGTCTTCGTTGTTCTTCTCAGGGGAAAGTCAGCCGCATTGGAACAAGCTGCTGTGAGATGTGTGAGTAGAGCATCGGTTTGGTTGGAGGTGTGAAATCCGTGCTTGTTAAAATGTTAAAATCATTACCATGTTCATGTTTCTGATTTTTGTATACATTTTTTATTTATTTTATAAAAAATAAAAGGTACGGAGCCAGAATGCAGAAAGACGAGGGGAACACTGAACTATATCAGAGTGGGTGACTGCCAGTCAGAGGAAAAGATCGAGATTAACTATTGTGAGGTGAGAGAAACATACACACACACACACACACACACACACACACACACACACTGACTTCGAAAGGACAAATGTTGAATCACGGTCGACAATCTCACACTAATAGTTGCCTAATGTCGTGCTTCATGCGGCCCTGTATTGTGTTTCAGGGGAAGTGTCGCAGCAAGTCCATGTACTCCCTGGAGAGGGCCGCGGTGGAGCAGGAGTGTGTGTGCTGCTCCGCCGAGAAGACGGAAGCACTCAGTGTTCCTATCCTCTGTAACAACGGCACCCTGGGCCACCACACCGTACTGTCCGTGACGGCGTGCGACTGCATGTCTAAACATTGCACCTAGACGGGATGAGACGAACCCCCACCACCCCCGGGAGAGACAGAGCGAGTGATTGAGATATATATATGTGTGTTTTTGTAGCCTATTTCATCTGCCTTTGATATCTGTGTACCGAACTTGTACCCATGTAATAAACATCCAGTAAAAACATTTAGGCCCTACGTGTATTATCGTAAGTTTGCCTTTGTACATTTTCTACTAAATATTATAAGAATTTTTTGCATGTTTTATCGGTGTGTTTCTTTTATACATTGGACTCGCGGGGTATTTTAACTAATGAGTCTTGATACCTGCCAGGGTTTCCTTCCGTGTTAAACACACCCTACTCTTCTGCGTGCGTTAACGCCGCGCGGCAGCACACCTACCTGACCTGTCGTTGGAACGGCCAGGGAATTAGCCGCGCCGTGCCCGCGCGCACGTTAAGCCTGGGCCGGGAGCGCGAACGGATTGACACCCAACGTAAGCGCTCGTGCGCTTTGCGCGTCTTTTTTCCTTTTTAAATAGCGATGAAAAGATTTTCCACGGGCTCTGGTGAGTAAAACTAGTAGAATGTGTGCTGAGTTCGTCGATTAGCAACGAAACTATTCGCAGCAGTAGCGGCGGTGTTCAACGCAGGGCTAATGTGCGGGTGGTGTTTAATCCGTCTGCGCCAGCACTGGCCGGCTCGCGCCAGGTGCTGTCGAGTTTTGGTCATCCGATCATCTGCGTGCAAACAACTGTTGCGCCAACCATTATAATGCGTTAATTCGTGGAGATAAATAACTAGTTGAAAGGAGGAGGAGAACAAAATAAAATATGAATAAACAAATATTTTTTGATTAATTGAAACGATTTACTAGGTATATATTTTTAAATCTGTATTTTTGCCGCAATGCTGCTGCTGTCGTTTCACAATAATGATGACGACGCAACACACTTAAACAATAAACAATTAGCGTCGTAAAATCCGTTGTGCGACTTAAATTATCCTTGAGAATTGAGCAAAAACAATTAGCGGGTGTACTGTTGTGCGATGGCATTACGTCGGAGTGGCTGTTATAATTAGCGATGTGTAATCTGGGTCCTATCTTTTCCCTCTGGCCTTTGGCCCTTTAATGTCCGAATCCTGCAGTGCCTTGCTCGGCTGCCGCAGGCCTACTTGGCGTCTTTACTTTACCAGTTTGCTTTACAACTCTGTGCACACTAGATTGTGTTCGACATTAAGCTTTAGGAGTAGGCCTGCTTTAATTACTTTAATTAAATTAATTAATTAATTAATTAAATTTAACTTTAATACCACTTTAATTACCTCAGACGAACTCCGAAGCAGTTATGTTATTTAGTAATGCATCCTAAATTGTAGTGGGGTCAAATTAATGTGTGTTATTTCAGTTGCCCTGCACATAATGTTGAATAGCTACTAGTGTGTGTACACACACACACACACACACACACACACACACACACACACACTGGAGTATCATTGAAGCAAGCTGTCTGTCAATGTGTTCCAGCATATTTATCTTCCTTCAAATAACTCCCAACAAGTCAAGTCAAAAATGGTAAAACGTGTTCAAAACTTTGACTGCATTGGCTGTAGGCCTACGCATTCTGCACTCGCCATCTTGTTTGTTAGCCAACAACACACGTGGTAAACAGGGATTAGTGTTGATGTGTGTTAGGGGATATGTTTGCTATTTATGGATAATGAGTGTTGCTGTGTATTTACCACCACCTGTGGTTATTTAAAAAAAAACTCATTGAAATTTGGAATAATATGTGGTATTTATGTTGATATCTAACTATTTATTGTTTATTTAATAATTATAAATATGATTCCTTATTACTATTTGTAACATGTAATGTAACATGTTCTAATGCTTTTATCCATGATAAAATACGTGACTAAACATGATAATTGTAATCATAAATAGTTCACTTTTTTATTGTTAATAATTATGTATTGTGAATCGTTATTGACCACATTAAATCTTATTCAGAGAAGAACTGTGGGAAACTATGTGCTTTTGAATATGTTCTCATTGTCTGCCAAACAACAGGAATAGATGTAGATCAACATTATAGATTAACTGCATTATTATGCAGTTGATATTCACGTGAATCTTTGGATACAAAAGGATCCATCTTAGACTGTGGGCTTAGTCCAGAGGCCATGTGCCAGCCAGGCCTGGCTTCAGAGCACACCCCTGCCTTCTCACGGGATGCTTCTGCTGTGAAGCGTCTTCCATAAAAGAGAGCAAGAGAAAGCATGTTTTCACCAAAGACTGCTGAAGGATCACCTGTTAACCTTCACCTGTACCTGTAAAGTTAATAAACCAATATATCTCCTTAATGCCCTATAGGCCAACATATATTGCCATCCTGGTACACTGCATTTTATTAATCTGGAAAAGGCCGTCTAGACCAGAAGAGTTTTGAGATATTCTACACATTTGGGATTCTTCTGCATTGTGTTGTGAGCAGCTACTGTGGAGCTGGCTAACTCTACCTATGCTACAAGGAGACTTAAACAGCAAAAGGGGTTTAATTGACATGAGGGTGAGAGAGAGAGAGATAGAGATAAATCTTAATTTCAGACCATGCCCACATCTTACCTCTTGAATCCAAGTCGTGCGTACCGTCTTTGTGACCCTGTTTACCTGCTCTTCTTTCAGAGGGATGGAACGGAACAGAACGCATGGCCTTCACCAACACAATGAGTGAGGCGCCCGGTATTCACTCAGAGAAGCTGTTGTCTCTGGCCCGCTCGCTGTCCGGGCTGGGGCTGGACGCGGCCAACGGAGTTCCTTCTAACATCTCCGCCGGTGACGACGATGAGCCCCCCCCTCCGGTACGATCTCCCCGGAACACCGGGAGGGAAATCACAAATCACAGACACACGTCACAAATATCACATATCACGTGTTCACAAGTTCAACTGACTGGTCACGGAGAGCTCCACTACACGCACATCAATCCTGAGCTCGTGAATTGCTCATAAACTGTGCGTTTTGTCTGTGTGTTTGTGTGTTTTTAGGAATCTGGCATAGAGCTAGGTCCCGGCCTGTATTTTGCCGATGGTCGGAGAAAAGTGGACTACGTTCTCTGCTACAAATACAAAAAGAGGCGAAAGTCACGCCTTTCAATTGTGTCCAATGGAAGCCTACCACTGCCCGTGTCTGGGTGCCAGGGTTTAGAGGCGGAGCTCGGGGAGGCGGGGCTATCAGCGGTGGAGGGGGAGGAGTCAAAGTTGACCGAAGAGGAAAAGGCTCTGATGCGGGCGGAGTTTGAGACTGGACTACAGGAAGCTGGATTAAACATCGAGCGGGATGTACAGGTGCGTGGACTGTTGGTCTGCACGTCAGGAGCATTCTGCGGTTATGTTCCACGGTGTTGCTCTTGTGTAACCTTTAACAAGTTTCACAAATTCATGAGCGTTAATGGCTGCCTATGGATTCGAAGTGTAATCCATCCAAAGTTATGATCCACATGTGGACTCGCAAGAAGTTGGTCTGACTGTACGCAAGAGACATGTGATATATCTTGCTTGTGAAGGGTAGAGGCTTCCTAACTGAACTGACTACACTCTTCAGCTTTAGGGCAAGGGCATATTTATTTTATTTTGGGAATACAACTTCTTGTTTCAATCAACAAATAGAGAAGAAACAAATACATGAAATATCTAAACTGCATGAGAACATTGTGTGTGTGCGTGCCTTGTGTGTGTGTGCGTGCGTGCGTGTAATAGTGTTAGAAGAGCTTCGATTTTGGTTTGGTTAAGGATTAAAATTGGCAAATTGATCCTAATGGAAGGGACAGAGTTTGTGTCTATCTGTAGCCTATCTGTAGCCTATTAACTATACAGAGCCATACAGCACATGTGTGTAGAAACTTACATTGGCTTTTATATTTATTTGTAGAGAAACAAATGTGGCATGTTAATATTGTTATTTAGATTATATGACATATTGTTGTTAAATATATTACACATATTATCCACGATATGATATGTTTTTTATGGCAGGCATTGCATATGTAAAACCACATACAGCTTTTGGTTAAAGGTGTAAGAGCAGTTATATTATATGTTATATACATTTTAAATCACAATATCTGACATGTGTCCTCAATATCTACACCTGTCAGATAGAAGGCAACGCTAAAATGTTCAAAGAGCTTTGCTGTAATATGTTATGAATGTCATTTATTTTTTAAAGGTTTGCTGAAACCTCTCTGGTGGTAGTTTTCTGTACAACTTCGATTGTCATTCAAAATCAATCATAATCCTAGTCATTGATAATTCATAACGCACCTACCATGATTACCTTAACAGCACAAGTAGTTTTAGCGAAAGCTATCAATGCTTGACGTATAATTTCTCTCTCATTTCATATTATGAGAATCTGTTCAGAGGCAGTATTTTGTCTCGTGTTGAAGTTCACCTGTGTTCTCTGTGCTTTGTCTTCGTGTAGAAGTCATTGCAAGGGGTTGCGTTCATCCGGCTACACATCCCATGGCCAATACTAAGCAGAGAGGCAGAGCTGCAGAAGATCAAGGTTGCTGTGAAAAAGGTCAGCAGTTTGCCCACATTATGCTATGGATCACACACACACACACACACACACACACATATACTACACACACACACACACACACACACACACACACACACACACACACACACACACACACACACACACACACACACACACACAAATAAAGTCAAACAAATACACAAGCTATGTTTTATATCCATATTCAGTTGAAATGCTACATGCCATGAAAGTGAATTTAAACAATAATGTCAGCTTTGATGATTGTTTAGAGGGTCGTTTTGTACATTGACTGACGGTGTGCGATGCATTGTCTTTGGGGAAAACAAAGCATGAAATATCGTGTTTATTGTGTTTGATTTGACAGAAATGTGAGTTGCGGGAACGGGCAGGTATTGCTGGCATTTGGGACTCCCTGATGAGCAAAATCAGCCAGCCGTTTCAGCCAGACGTGTCTGACGCGGACATCCAGCGCGATGCACAGACGCACGTCTGTTTCAAGACCCTCAAACACCCGTTCATCAGAGACAAGCTCCAGCTGTGAGTTGAAAAAACACAAATCTCTAAGCAGCTGTGAGTAGGGAACAGATGGAGGTTGTTTGTCCTTGTTTTTAAGGTGTGCTGGAGACTACCAACCAAAGACACCCAAACTCATGAGAGACTTTTACTGTAAAGCATTATAAAGTGTTATAAAGGTGCTATGAATGCAGTCCATTTACAGTCCATTTAACACACCAACAGTGGTCTCAGGGGAACATTGTCCCTTGTATTAACCTATTATCCAATGATATTACAATGAATTCCTGACCCCCTAATAGACTTTATATTTAGAAAATACTTTGACCTCCTCCCATACCCCAGGATTATTTGTATAATATCTGTTGGATTAACAGGGGGAGGATTGTGTTTACTACATTAGGAACAATAGGACAAGTCACTTCTCTCTAGACTGCAAGAAACAAGATCCACGTCCTAAAACCCACAACCCTGACGTTTGTTTATTTATTATTATTTTCCTCCAGGTATGACATCAAGTCAACAGAGACATTGTTTGACAATGCCACGCGGAGCCGAATAGTGAGTCTACAACATGTCGTGGACACAGTGGATTCCACCCATTTTGTCTCGTGAAATATCTTCTAAATTCAGCTCCAGATTGTTTTTATATCATACGTGATAATGATTTATGTTGCTTGTGTCCAGGTGGCAGAGATTATATCTCGTACTACCACACAAACCTGCCAAACCACTGGTGAGTTCATTTATTTTTTTCTGTCATTTACGTTTATCGTATAGCCTACAGGTAGCCTGATGTCCGTGTGGTTCTTTGAATGCGTGACATGAGCATGTCACACATGTAACTGTCAAAATGATTGTCACCGTCATTAGGCATCACCTCGTTGTTGGCCAGAAGTGTCTATGACTCGGCCTTCCCACTGCATGACGTGAGTAGCGATTCACATTTTTTGATGTCGTCTGCACGTGTTTTGATGTGCAAAATGTTGTATTCTACTATGCATTGGTAGAAAAAGAGTCAAACTCTCCGACTTGATCCGGTGTAGCGCAGTTAGCCTCAATGTGTAAGTTGTTCATGTTTCAGGGGTCGTTCACGAGAAGAGGGAGGAGAGATCAACGCAATGAAAGACAGGCAAGTCCTCTGATAAGAAGCCAGTAGTACGGCTTCTATCGTGAAGCTAGTGTTTTTGGCGGGGGGTTCGTATAGTAAAAAACTGGAGCAGATACTTAATGTCTACATTTCAGACCAAAAGCGAGATCAAACATTGATTAAGTCCATTTTGAGACTCTATTTCATGTCAGTACAGAACATTATGTGTCAGTATCAATGGAAATAATCTAAACAAGGTGTTGCTGCAAACACAACTTTGGGACAAACCCGCTTGGCTTGTGAAATTAATTGTCCTGACTGAGTAGTAGTAGTAGTTGTTGTTGTTGTTGTTGTTGTTGCTGCGTGTGTAACTGTTGCATCTCCTTGGCCTCTCCCTCAGTTACTGCACGAAGAATGGGCCAACTATGGAGTCATGCATAAATATCAGCCAGTGGACCTGATCAGGTACAGTTGATGCCAAGCAGAAAGCAGAAAGCTTCACATCTGTGTCCAGACAGCTGGTTGATATGGACGCTGTTTGTTTTGACAGGAAGTACTTTGGGGAGCAGATTGGGTTGTATTTCGCCTGGTTGGGAGTCTACACTCAGCTTCTGATTCCTCCATCTCTCCTGGGAATCGTTGTGTTCGTGTACGGCATTTTAACTGTTGACACCAACGTGCCCAGGTAAGTTCATTAAGTAAACGCTAGACTATTTTTCTAAGAAGATATAATTCTTATTATATAATATAATATTATATTATATTACGTTAGCCTATATATATATTTTTAAATAAAACTATGTTTTATTGAGAATTTGGTCCATGTTATGCAAAATATAAATGTTGTAAATTGAATACAATTTTCTGTGTGTGTGTGTGTGTGTGTGTGTGTGTGTGTGTGTGCGCGTGTGTGTGTATGTGTATGTGTGTGTGTGTGTGTGTGTGTGTGCGTGTGTCCGACTCCTCTCGGTTGTCTTCATCAAGTGATGGCGTTCTTTTAGCAAACCGTGACCAACACAAATATTTGCGAAAACGAAAATTCGGATGACTAAACAGAGCTGGTAGCCGGATTATCCCTCACACACACACACACACACACACACACACACACACACACATAAAAGATCGCGTTGAATTTCAGTTTGTTCCGGCCAAGATTTCGACAAGCCGAGACACATTTCAAGAGTGTGAAAAATAAACTAAATTGCAGGGAGATTCTCATCCCTGGATGATCGATGTACACCTACACTTCTCGATGATTTTCATGTTGATGAAGTAGTTTTTTTTTTATTCAGCGTTTGATGAATTAACTATTTTTGCTTTCCTTTTTTTGGATCAAAAGGCAACAGTACAGTTAGAGGGAGGAAGATGGATTTCTTATGAATAATGTGAACGACTGCGACCTTTATAGCTTCATAGATATATATTATATATTTTTCTTTTTTACAAATGTTTTTTTCCAAAATTGTGTTTTCTACGCCACAGGGTGCACTTTAGCAACACATCCCTTTGGGAAAAGGCACAAATTACACCTGTTGAAATTTAATATATGAAATATAATATCTAGTATTCACCATACAATAACGGAACAACAGGGGGATACAGGGAATGATTCGGCCAATATCTCTCTATTTAAATGACATAACTCATCAACGTTTCAGTCCTTCCCCTGGAAAATATGTGTAAGCACAACATTACTGTGCCGTCATCTTTAATAAAACTGCATGTTTCTTCACTGTACACAATCTCAGGTGGGGGGGGGGGATAGGACTGATATTAGAAAATGTATTTTTTCCGTCCTCCACATTACCTGCATTGTTACAATGATGACAAACACCGGGCATATTCTCTCTCTCTCTCTCTCTCTCTCTCTCTCTCTCTGTCATTTGCCAGTTCTCTCTCACACACACACACACACACACACACACACACACTACCCGATGTCATTTGCATTCTCATTTCACAGCTGAAACTCCGCTCCACTCCCGCGAACAGAACAAAGGGCACACACACACACACACACACACACACACACACAGTAGTTGGCATGTGTATTCTAGCTCCAGAGAATCACCCGAGTGGCTTTTTATCCACGCTCCCCTAAG
>OMNO01066590.1:0-20122 GCA_900303215.1 Trachyrincus scabrus | reverse complement strand
ACTTTCGTTTTAATGCATTTGAGGTGAATTATCGATTATTTTTTATTTTGCATCATTGCGCGCATGAAGACTGATTTCAAACTAAATGGATCGATAGAAAAGACGACCCCCTGGTGTGCATATCACGTACAACGTAAACAGACGAATGCGACGGAAAAGACAAATCGAAACGAAATAGCAGAGAAGAAGTCAGCTAGTACCGTCAGCGACATCGACATGAGTTCTTGTTGTTCACGCTGAATACATTCAGAATGGCAGCAATAGAAGTTGAAATAAAGTTCCTATTCCCTTATATTATTATTATGATATTTATATTATATTCATATGACGTGAGGTTCCGTTAGCTTTGCACAAAAACAGCCGATTAAAAAATTACTTTTTACTTTTTACTGTGAGTACTTTTCAGAGCCTGTACTTTTTTACTTTTACTTGAGTAAAAAGTTGAATCAGTACTTCTACTTTTATCAAAGTATTTTTTTTACACAAGTATCTGTACTTCTACTTAAGTACAGAATGTGTGTACTTTTGCCACCTCTGCAAACAATCGACATACTTTCCTTCAGTTTCAGTTTCACGTATTAAACAAACAAGGTGTCGTTACCACTAGCCACCACAGTGAGCCCGACAGAGTGTACGGTGTATAACTGTGGTTTTTCGTCTGACTGTTGCCAGGCTTGCCGGAACTTCAACAACTCAGGCTCCTGTGTGCCTCAGTGCCCCCAGACCTTGATCTACAACAAGCACACCTTTAAACTGGAGCCCAACCCAAGTGCCAAGTACCAATATGGCTCCATCTGCGTGGCCCAATGCCCTCGTGAGTGCTGTAATGTAACTTAACATACAACACTTGGCCATGCACCAATGCCATCAAATCAACATTGTTGCTTTGTCACCCCGCACAGCAAACTTTGTGGTGGATGAAAGCTCTTGTGTAAGCAGCTGTCCCTCAGACAAAATGGAAGTGGAGAAAAGAGGAGTGAAGAGATGTGAGACCTGTGGCGGCCCCTGTCCAAAAGGTGATTCATTGACCGCACTTCAGATCATGAGCTGTAATCCAATGTCGCCTGAGTCTGACCTTCTCATTCCGAGTTGTTTCTTTTGTGTAACTACTTCTCTGCTGGTGTCCTCTCAGTGTGCATCGGAACCAGCTCGGCTCGGGCAGACCGCCAGACCGTCGATGCCCTGAATATTGACAGCTTTAGGAACTGTACCAAGATCCAGGGCAGCCTCCACTTCTTGGTGACTGGGATCAATGGGTAATGGCTAAGCACTACCCGTACATCTGCTACAATACATCATCCATTCATCTGGCTTGAAGGAAGTCATAATAATAATAATCATAATAATGTTCTCGGTTTTCTTTCCATGTAAAGGGATGAATACAAGAATATTCCTGCTATTGACCCTGAGAAACTGAAAATCTTTAGCACCGTCCGAGAGATTACAGGTGTGTGTGTTAGTCCTTTTTGTTGTGTGACTTTAACAGTTGTTATAATGTCTGTCACAAAAGCATAGTGTAACAAAAGACATTTAAACAATGCCTCTGCTTACAGACATTCTTAATATCCAGTCATGGCCTGCAAACATGTCCGATCTTTCCGTCTTTTCCAACCTTGAAACCATCGAAGGCAGGACACTTTACAGGTAAATACTTTGTATTTTGTTTAATCTAACCTATCTTCTGCGTGTTTAATTCACATGTTGTGTGTAACTGTCCCGCTGACTAGACCACCAGACAGCATGAATCTAATATTTTCACTTGTGTCTCACATCCCTCTCTCACCCCGCTGTATACCCTCTCCTCTTTTACCCCATGTAGAGGATCAAACTCTAAAAGGTACAGTCGTATATTTCCGCTTCTCAGCCTTCCAACCGTATTGCATCTTGTTGTGGGCTTAACATTTCACACACAAGTCTTTGTTGCCACAATGCAAAACAACTAACACATCTCTGACTCTAATTTGACCTCCACTTTGTCAGGGGTTACGCTCTACTGGTGATGAAGATTCCATCGCTGACATCTCTAGGGCTACGTTCACTGCGAAGAATCAATGACGGCGGTGTTTACATCACAAGTAACTCAAAGCTTTGCTACCATGACAATGTCAACTGGACACGCCTCTTCATACGCCGCTCACAGCGGCGTATGAAGTTCATTGACATCAAAGACAACAGAGCCCCTAGCCAATGCGGTGAGAGAAGGATGCGGGGGGTGTCCTCTTTATTAATGCTCATTCAATGCTGTTGTGTCAAGCGTCAATGCTTGACGCTTTCTGTTTGTTATGCTAAACCTTTGCGGACACAGATCACTTTATTAAGACATAATGTGTGGATACAGTCCTGTTTGTAATTCTTGCATGATATTCATGTGTGTAGTTAAAGATGGCCATGTCTGCGACCCCTTGTGCTCCTCTGATGGATGTTGGGGTCCTGGGCCAAACCAGTGTCTTTCCTGTAAGAACTACAGCAAAGGAGGCACCTGCGTCCCACAGTGCATGTTCCTCACTGGGTCAGTATCTTCACAATATAACAATTGTAAACCGCAATCTGCCCTGCCCACGCAGAGATCTTGTATCCCTGTATTATCTACAATTTGCGCAGCATGTTTAACAGCTGTCTTCTGCATTACCTTATGCAGTGCAAGCCGCGAGTTTGCTAACGCTAAAGGAGCATGCACACCCTGCCACTCCGAGTGCAAGGTCCAGGAGGGGAAGCCAACCTGCACTGGTCCTGTAGGTTTTTAAACCATTCAACCCTAAAAATACTGACATTACAATATCAAACACTATATAATATAGTTAGATGCATTCAAATGGTATTTCCTTTATCGTTGTCGACTGAGGTTCCCCAAGGTCAGGCATAATAACAAGCCGTTGCGATACTACCACCTAGTGGTGTTTCACGAGACATACATATATATATATATATTGAGACACACTTGTATAATAAACATAATCTTCATATTCATCAGGGGGCGGATGAGTGTGTGGCATGTGCCAGATATAAGGACGGTCCACACTGTGTGTCCGCGTGTCCCAAGGGGCTGATGGGAGGGGAGGGGGTCATCTTCAAATACCCCAACAGACAGCACAGCTGTGAGCCCTGCCACATCAACTGTACCCAGGGGTAAGCATGGGAGCTACCATTGACATGTGGGCCACTTTGTACATGAGTGAAAGTCAAAGAGGAAGGAATTCCCCTATGGCTTCGTGGTAGTATTATGTTTCTTCCTGTACAACCCCCCACCTGTTACCGCATAGCCCATGACATGGCATGGTGTGTTTTTCCCTAATTTTCCATTCTTCCTGTATTCTGTGCAAAGGTGCTCCGGTCCAAATATCAGGGACTGTTTAAAGTCTGCCAGATCAATTTCTGGGTAAGTTCAGTACTTCTAGGTTTCTAGTAAAATGTTTGATTTGGTATGCAAAACATATATCTATTCGTCAATCAAGTGGTCATTATGCAATTTTAAAAAATGAATTCTTGGTCCAGCCAAACTACCACAGGCATCGTGCTGGGGGTCATCGCGTTCCTATTTTGTGGATTCTCCATCTTTGTTCTGACCGTTCTTTATCGCCGCGGACTAGCCATCCGTCACAAGCGAGCCATGAGGAGATACATGGAGAGTGGAGAGGTCAGCGAGAAGATTGAACTATTATAAACTAATAACCAATAACTACTAATATATTAATGACTATCTACTATTCTTCAGATGATTGTGTTTACATATAATCTGTGTTCTGACAGAGTTTTGAACCACTGGATCCCAGTGAGAAAGGGCCAAAGGTTTATGCCCGCACCCTGAAGGCAGCAGATCTACGTAAGATCAAGATTCTCGGCCAAGGCGTGTTCGGAACAGTCCACAAGGTAATCAATGTCATCAACACGTGCCTGTATACTAACTCTAGGTAATTAGGTCAATCCCATAACTATATAATATGTACTATCCCCTTAATTCAGGGCACTTGGATTCCTGAAGGGGACACAGTGAAACTTCCAGTTGCAATAAAGACTATTAATGACCGCACCGGACGCCAGACATTCTATGAGATTACAGATGTAAGGCAACTCAAATCCAAACCCCATTTTTACAAACAACACACATTCATTTTCTGATGAATCACAATGTTTTGACTTTGCTTGTTGCAGCATATGTTGGCTATGGGAAGTTTGGACCACGTCAACGTTGTCAGAATCTTGGGTATCTGTCCGGGTGCCAGTTTACAACTCGTCACCCAGCTCAGTAACCAGGGGTCTTTGTTGGAGCACATCAGGCACTGCAGGAACAACCTTAGCCCCCAGAGGTTGCTCAACTGGTGTGTGCAGATTGCAAAGGTGAACATTTCTTCTACATTTTTATTTTTTTTGTATATTGGCATGTTTGCACTATTCCAGGTAACAAAGGTGTTTTTTTTTAAACATATGTCTTTCAGGGCATGTACTACTTGGAAGAGCATAGGATGGTCCATAGGAATCTGGCTGCAAGAAATGTGCTCCTGAAGAATGACTATATGGTCCAGATCTCAGACTACGGCATTGCAGACCTGCTTTACCCAGATGAGAAGAAGTACTTCTATAACGAAGTGAAGGTCTGTAGTCCGCCCATAAAGGATTTTATTGCTAGGCCAAGATAGCACTTGTCCTGCAGTAAAAGGATCAAAGTTGATCAAAACAGGACTGCAGCGGGTTACTACCTTAACTCATTTGTAGCTGTGCAATGTAATTTAATGCAACCTTGCACTTGCAGCTTTCCAGAAAAACATCTTGATAATCAATGACCATGAATGCTAACATTTGAATCACCACCATGGACGCAACCAAACCATAATGTATGTTTTTACAGACACCAATCAAATGGATGGCCTTGGAGAGCATCTTATTCCGCAGATACACCCATCAGAGTGATGTCTGGAGCTACGGTGAGTTTAGATTTTCATCATAATAACAATATTAATAATCTCAAGTATTGATAGTTTATCATTGCAGAAATGTTGGCGTGAATGCATTGGTGATTGTAATCAAATAACTGATCAAATAACCGATAGCATCTAATAGTTGCTGGTATTACACTCCATGAGAATAATATGATACTGTATTTTTCACTTGCATTCAGGTGTGACAATATGGGAGATGATGTCTTACGGGGCAGAGCCCTATGCAGCGATGCGTCCACAAGAGGTGCCTGATCTGCTGGAGAAAGGGGAGCGCCTGTCCCAGCCTCAAATCTGTACTATTGATGTCTACATGGTCATGGTCAAGTGTAAGTCCCTTCCCACACCTTCTCATCTGTTGTCATGAAGCCATTTATAATAAACCTTTAAGGGATTATTTATAAGAACGATACTTCTCAACAAGTTTCTAATCTTAGGACTCCTTTTTTAATCTACAGGTTGGATGGTTGATGAAAACGTTCGTCCGACCTTCAAAGAGCTGGCAAATGAGTTTACGAGAATGGCCAGAGACCCACCCCGGTATCTTGTGATCAAAGTAAGACAAGTTTCACCACCTTAATCAACCATTGCGTAACTACTTCAATATAGACATAATTGTCTAAATCTACATTCTTCTACTTCTGTGATTTTGCCACAGGGGAGCTGTAATGCACAAGACTCTGCCCCAGATGAACACCTCCAGCGGACTGCAGACCTGGAGGAACTGAATGGAGAGCTGGAGGACCAGGAGGCCCAGGGTCTGGAGGACGGCATGGCCACGCACCCTCTCTATATGTCTCAGTCTAGAAGCCTTTCGCGTCTCTCCAGGATGGACAGCATGAGAGTAAGGACTCCAACTGGCTTGAGAAAACACAATGAGTTCATAGGGTTGCCCATGCAGTGTAAAAGTTGTTTAAGGCCTGTTATATGTTATATATATATATATACATGTCCTTTCCTTCCTTTCTTCTAAAGGTGATCCAGACACCATCAAGTGTGGCTGGATACCTGCTCATGACCCCAGGTGTTGACACTCCTGGACAGGTTAGTTCTATTGGCTAATGTGAATGTGACAAATTGTAGATATTACATTCGGTATTAAATTATATATGGTCTTTGTGCATTATGTCCATGTTTTGCAAAGAAAGAAATCTAAACAATTTCAGTTATGAAGACATTTTCACGAAATAAGTGCTTTGTTCTATTTTCTTTGCAGGGGATGTGGCAGTCTCGCTCCAGGCTGGACTCTGCAAGGACCATGTCGGAGAGCTCGGAGGGTCGGGGCACCGCTATGGAACTAGAGATGAACGAGGACTTCTCCCTGACAGGAAGCCTGAGAATAAAGCGCCAGCGTGAGGACAGCGCGTACCTATCACAGAGAGACAGCATGTCTGGTGGTCCACCAGATACTCCATCTCCCGACATAGAGAACGAGGAAGACCAGAATGGATATGTGCTTCCTGGAGAAAGCCCAAAGAGAGGTAACACCATGAAGGAGATCAATGTTGGTCATTTAATTGCTGATATAACGTCAATATGTCAGAATCTTCCAACTGACATGATTCTATTGCTGACGATTGTGAGTGAACATAGTGGCCATGAAATACTACTTTTTACGAATCCTTTATTTATCCAGGCTGAAACACATTGAGATTACAAATTCTCAGATCCTTACTTATTCTATCCAAATTTCATTTTCCAGACACCTTACTCTTCGTGGCCCAAGTCACACCGTTTAAAGACAGGGTGTGCATCATTCACACGCCAGGACCCCAGAGTGACCCAGACGATGAAGAATACGAGTACATGAACAAACAGACGGCATCTCTACAAGCAAAGCATCATGGCCAGTTGAAGGACAACAGTTCTTGGCAACAGATGAAGGACATGGGAGGTCCCGCTTCAAATGAAGACAAAGATACCCTCCACAGCTCCTCTTCAGAAGACCAGGCCTCGCTTGAATACGAGTACATGGACATCAGGGGAAGCGAAACAGAAGAAAACAACCCTCCTCAAACACATGAAGTTCCTCCAAGAACAATGGTCCAAGAGCAACCGAACATTGCGAGAGAGGTCTTGGATGAGGCGGAGGAGGACGACTACCAGTACACAAACAGACAACCAAAGCTTGGACAAGCACTTAAAGACAGGAAAGAGGGGAAGGTACTCAGAAGGGGTGAAAGTTATGCTTACGAGTATGAAGAAATGAACTCACTCTCTGCCCTTGGAGGTGACGAATTAGCCGTATACCAGAATCTGCAAGGGGAGGAGGAGGGTGCTGTCAAGGGCACGGAGGGACATCGGGCATCGGGCATCGACCCTTACGTTAAAGTGCGAGCTGGAGTTGCCATCGGAGAACCTGGTGGGGTTGACAGATCTTTTGACAATCCTGATTATTGGCATAGCAGGATGTTTCTGAAGTCAAATGCTGTGCGTACATAGTAAGAACATTGTTTACCACCACGCATGGAAGAAGAGTGGTGCACAGCGAGCTCTTGTCTTCCAGTAAATGATTGCATGAAGGACCTTGAAGGGGTACACAATCAGAAGCCATCATAATCCAGTAGCATAAGACACCTTTTGTATTTTGTGACCTTTTGGTATTTTCTGTTACACAATTGGATGTTTACAGACATGAGCTATTGAGTATTTTGAGCTAAAGTGGCACTGAATGAACCAATAATAAGAAAAGAAAAAAAAGGCCAGATTACCAGCTTTAAGCTTTACAAGCTTTTGTGTATACTTGATGATATGAACAAATGAATGAAATGTTTATAGCAGAATATTTTGGGGGACTTTTAATTTCTATGCTTTCAAACCTCTCTCAATTATGATATTGGCCCACACAATATGTTTTGTTTACACACTTAATACATCTTGAATATTACAAATCTTGAAATAAAAACTTTTTTTACTTACACTTTTTAAACTGTCTTGTAACATTGTCTCTTTCCGACAAACACAAGTGCCTACGACGATGTCTTAAAGAAACACTGTACCTAACACCTCACGAAATGAGATATGTAGACTTTAGAGAACTACAATCACCACAATTGTTTAAACGTTCAACGTTCATACATAACGACCCTCTACACAATTCGCTAAACGATTCTCTACACAATTCGAACTAAATTGGCAAGGAATCGTATTATTTTATAATAAAACACTAGCCACACGCTCATCACGCGCGTACGTCCATGACCACGCGCCACGGTCATTTTGGCGGGTTGCAGAAACGTGACGTAATGGTCTCAATCGTCAGGTGGGAGGAGATTCCGAGCAGCGGCGGACTGTGGGCTTGTGACGAGAGGTGTCTGTTTTTGGCTGAAATATAATGTGAGAATGTCTGACGCGGAGCAAGAACAGACCATTGCCGATGACTTGGTTGTCACCAAGTATAAAATGGGAGGAGACATCGCCAATCGTAAGTTCAATTGGGACGCTTGTCGCGGGTGACTGAGGATGAGGTGACCTGTTCTTTTCGGCCTGTCGTGAAACCAACACCAGCTTAACGTTAATTCCGATACACAGAAGTGAAAGCCACGTGCTTTGACGTGCAAGTCACCAAAACTTTTGCAGAAGGCAATCTGGAAAATTGGCATACCTGCTAGATGGGTCTATCAATGTCAGCGGTATTGTTACAGATGGTCTGACAGACTGCCATTGCTAAAACAGCGATCAATTTCACTTGATGAAGATGTCGTGCAAAGAATACCAGTTAATTAACTCTAGCTTCCCTAAAACTACCCAAAGGTACATCCATCTTAGTGAGAGGTATCAACATGGGGTGATATCTCGCCCTCCTGAATTTTGTAATAATGTCGTCATTGAAAACGCAAACAGCATTATTTCAAATCTGTCCTAAATCCTGTGTCTTTCCGCTGTGTGTTCCACTCATCCTTCTGATATGTGTCTCACAGAGGCTCTTAGTGTTGTGGTCGGAGCAGCTCAGACGGGAGTGTCCGTACTCGGCCTCTGTGAGAAGGGAGACGCCTATATGGTTGCAGAAACTGGGAAAGTCTTCAAGAAAGAGAAGGACATGAAGAAAGGTAAATACCGTGTGACTTGTTAATATTGGAAAGCTGTCCTTTTCAGAAGACGTGACAATGTCTCGAAAAGGCCTACCTGTAATCATTAAAGATGAATTGAAGTTGAACCACACAATTACTTGAATCACTGACGGGTGATAGTGTGGCGTGGCCGGGCTTAGCACCTCAATACATTTGACTGGATCCAGGTGGCATACCTGACACACAACCAGTGACGGTCATTATTAAATGAAGATCTGGTGGTTGTTTTTCCCCCCTCTTCCAGGCATTGCATTTCCCACCAGCGTCTCAGTCAATAACTGTGTTTGCCACTTCTCTCCTCTGAAGAGTGACCCTGACTACATGCTTAAAGATGGAGATCTGGTCAAAATGTAGGCGCTCCGATGTACAGTATTGTTACCCTCGCCGCTATATGTCTTCAGTCTGCGATTGTGTCATCTTGCCTTTGTTGTTGTTGTTGTTTAGTATGTGGGGAGTGGTCTTCACCATTGACTGCTTGCAAAGTGCAAAAGTGTCATTTTTCTGTCTGTCTTGTGTAGCAAACAACAAGTGAGGTTGGAAGGTTTATTTACACGGGTTTTATTCAGGCTATCCTACACTGACCTTATTTCTTGTTTTGCTACTTGTCATTGTCCAGACTTTGCCCTCTTTGTCTTTCGTCATGTGTGTACATTTTTAGTGTCTGGTATATCATGAAGTCATTCATTATGATATGTGTTCTGTCGTTGTACAAGGTAGGTGTGAGTGGGATTTGTATTTATTTTATTTCCATTGTCTGGTTGCCCTATCCCTGCTGCTGCTGCTGCTGCTGTGTGTATTGGTGTGTAATTCACAGTGAACCTGTTGACGTTGTCCCTAAAGCCCTGATCAGATAGGAAGCTTTGTGCTCCGAACGCCATTGTTTTCTATGACTCGAGAACCGCTGCCTCGGCCAAAACATGGGCGCTGTCGTCACAACCCCCTTGCTAGCCCAATTTATGATCATGACTAATTGCTATTGTATTTTCACTATATATATATAAATTACATTTTTCATGGAACTCAATCTGAAAATGATTCACTGTAGTTTGAGATGTGTGCTGTACCAGCCGACTGACTTGATGCTGAATGATGTTTGCGTAAAGTGACCTCTAATTGTGTTACATGTAAAATGTGTGTTTTGAATTCTCGCCACTTCTTTTTTATATAATGTTTTTATTTTTCCACAGAGATCTTGGGGTCCACGTCGATGGCTTCATTGCTAATGTAGCGCACAGCTTCGTGGTGGGAGCGAGTAAGGTAGGGCCTAACAATGTTTTGTATTTCCTTGCATCATCTGAATCATTGCATCTCTGTGGAAGAAGTGATCGGACCTCAATCATTCACATTAGTAACATTAGTAAATACTAATATGCCAACTGCCCTATAGTGTGACTCAAAGGTGTGGTTCCTCCTGCGTGGCCGTAGGTCCCTCATACCGCTGTCCTATCTAGAGAAGATCTATGGTCCAGCAGTTGAAGCCTCTGGCCATGTTTATGTTTACCTAACATACCAAGACTTTTAGAAGCAGTGACCAGCATACAATACAATACAAACCTGTGTATCTTCCCCTTTGTGCTTTGAAGACTTATGGGGTACATCTTATGTGTCTTGTAACTCTTCCCATGATCATGCTTTATTAAACGTCAACTCAATGCCTATCCAGAGGGTCAGACTGAATCTTTTACAACAATCTCTGTGGTAGAACTTGCATTGAGTTCTCATTTTGTTGCGCTCACATTTTGTGCAGGAGAAGCCGATCACAGGACGGAAAGCTGACGTAATCAAAGCAGCTCACCTCTGTGCAGAAGCTGCCCTCCGCCTGGTTAAGCCTGGAGGTCAGGTGGGGTCCTCCTAATTCACACAGAAACCCCATCAGCGTATATACAACTTTAATTTAATATCTAAAGAATTAGATGTACTACATAATACATGATGCATACTAAAACAATAAAAAGAAGTTACAGCACTGATGAAGTTTTATAGAAACAGATTTCTTTCATAGCATTGTTTCTAAAAAAAGGTCTTTAGAAAATTTAGATGTGTGAGAAATGGTTCGATTCTTAATATTTTAAAATACATTTCACATGAATAAAATACCGTCTTCTTCTTTCCCCTCAGAACACCCAAGTGACCGAGGCGTGGAACAACGTTGCACAATCCTTCAAATGCTCACCCATCGAGGGTAAGCTCATGTTGTCTTTTATTTATCATTCTTGTCATTCACTTGACGATTGTCCTGTCAAGGAAATGTCTGTCTCGGCTACCTCAGGTATTTTACAGTTGCCATTTATCCCAGACTTGTTAAACTTTTACAAGTGGGAACTTACTGTATATATGTGTATATATTTTGTGAGTAATGTGTGTGTATATATATATATATATATATATATTATTTTCATGTTTCTGTACGATGTATTTCTTTAGGTATGCTGTCTCACCAGCTAAAGCAGCATGTCATAGATGGAAAGAAGACCATTATTCAAAACCCCTCAGACCAGCAACGGTATCAATCCTGTGACTTTGCGAAACCATTTAATTTTCCCCCATTAAAAGTTGTCACATCATTTTTATTTGCTGCTCTTGAAATCGGTTGCCAGGAAGGACCATGAGAAGGCGGAGTTTGAGGTACATGAAGTCTATGCTGTGGATGTGCTAATTAGCACCGGTGAAGGGAAGGTCAGTAATGTCTCCTTTTTATTTGGTGTCTTATTTTACTTACAATGAATAACCCTTAAGTCTTTCGTTCTTTATGCACGTCTGCTCAGGCTAAGGACGGCGGTCAGAGGACAACTATATACAAGAGGGATCCTAATAAGCAGTATGGTTTGAAGATGAAGACCTCACGCATTTTTTTCAGTGAGGTTGAGCGACGCTTTGATGCCATGCCCTTCACTTTGAGGTATTTAACTAAAAGTATTTCATACTAGACAAATTTCCTAAGCAACGATGATGGCAACAGGATTTTTTTTCTCTGCTCTTCACTGTCTCAGGGCTCTTGAAGATGAGGCCAAAGCGCGCCTTGGAGTGGTCGAGTGTGCCAAACACGAGTTGCTGCAGCCTTTTAGCGTGCTAAATGAGAAAGAGGGTGAGCTTGCTTACTTTAAGGTAATGTACAGGGCGTGAGTGTTGAACAATCTATTACATTTAGTCTACATTCTCTCTTTTTTGTCTGTCAGGGGAGTTTGTGGCCCAGTTTAAGTTCACGGTGATGCTAATGGCCAATGGGCCCCATAGAATCACCAGCGGACCCTTTGAGGCGGAACTCTATGAGTCGGAGTACGAGGTACAGGATGCAGAGCTGAGGGTAAGGATCAGAACACCTCTCGGTTCCACACGTGAGCAAACATACTCTGGTGTTCCCATCATAAAGCATATCCAGTTTACGTACTGAAAAATGTACTGTTCCTTTAGACTTTGCTCCAGAGCTCAGCCAGCCTGAGAACACAGAAGAAGAAGAAGAAGAAAAGGAAGGTATTTGGGTGTCTTTGGGTTCAATAACTTCTGCCTAATAACAAACACTTCTGCCTATTTACAGTTCTGAATCAATGCTCTACAAATCCAACACTAAAAACAACGGACACCACCCTCGTCCTATATTAATTTTCCAATAACGGGACACCCTGTCTTGTTATCTTCCTTACATATTCCTAGCTTGTAACATTCTGAATATATGCAAGTGATACATTTCAGAAGCCTATATTTGCTCATCTTAAAATAAACAGAAGCTAAATGTAATTTAGTGAAAATGTAAGTCTTGGTTTCAGTTTAAACAATAATTCCTTATTTTCACCTCTTTTTTCAGGCCTCCAAAACTGTAGAAAATGCTACTGGACAACCAATTCAGGACATGGATGATGCTTAGAAGTTATCCATGCTTAGAAGTTATCCATATCTCCACGTAACACCCAAAGAACTACAGAAGAAAATAACAATTCAGGAATCTTCCTGATCTGTTGGCTCATTGTACCTGTGATACACGACTTGAGTCTAGAAATAAACTATTCATAGTTTACCTCTTTTTTAACAAAACAAAAAATATGTTAAAGGTAAATGTCATTTTATTCTGGAATTCTGAAAAAAGAAAAAGTTGTACTCACACCTGAATCTTCCAAAAAATGTTTGTCTTTTAGAATGAAATTAAAAGGGCTTACATTTTACATTTTTACATTTTCACAACACCTGAGATAACTCATTCTTCATTATTCAATCCAATTCTACTTATTGATAATACAGCATGAAGAACACAATACTTGTATTGCCATTGATTGTTTGTTTTCATCTTCAATATGTTTATTGTACCACAGTAGTCTATATTTATTTGGTTCTTTGAACATGTTGATACAATCTCATTTTACAATTCCCCATTGGCACATTGCCTACATTATATGTATACACATCCTGTTTTGATGTACTATAAAACACGTTTAGGTAGATGGGATGCTGCAAAAGGAAAGTAAACCTGTAAATGGAAATGTGGGATTTTAAGCCAATCACTGAACCACTGATCCTTTACTAATAATGTAACTAATAATTGATACGTTTCAATGTATTGTGGATAGGTAAGAGCTGCTGTGTTGTGTCATGCAAAGGGTTTAACTGGAAATATCACTTGTCACAGGGTCTAGATATTCTAGAAATGACTAAAGGGCAATCTGTTTTGATGCATTTGTGTCTTTTTGTTTGAATCGTTATGTTTTATTAGAGGCTTATTATTATGATCAGGAAAATAGATCATTTAATGTTACATTTTGATTTAATATGAAATAATTTCACGTTTCATGTTTTGAAACATCAGAAATACACTTGATTTTCCACATGGCAAGCACGTTAAGCCTTTACGTTTTTATGGAAAGGCTGTTTGGTATTTGTTTCCAAACAAATACCCTTAACAAACACCGTGTAACTTGAAATGTGTATATTTTGTTTAGGGGATGAACAGGCACTTTGTGTATCACTGTGGAACTAACATGTATAAGAAAGGTTTTTTGTTGTGTTGACCATGGGATTACTGCCAAATGAATGTGTGACCAAGTAGAACATACCGGTAGATCTGGAATAATGCAATAGTATGCATCTTTTTATCTTTATTTTCTGGAATAAAACGTATTGGAGTACGAATTAAATACCTGTGTATTATTGTTCTGAGATCAGAATATATGTGATGGCAACTACCCCAAACATTAGAAATTGAAGAATTTAGCCTACACACATGGGACAACATGTGAACTACATTTCCCTACGTTGAACTACATTTCCCTGCGAGCGACTGTGAAGGGGGCGGTTCAATATGCTGCCAATTTCCTAATAAATACCGCCCTCTCCCGCCGTCACATCCTCTTTCGGTTGCTCTCCTCGCTCAGAGGTATTGTCCCAAAGTTGCTAGCCTCTCAACAGAATCCAACTTAATCCACGAAATGTAATGGTCATCTGCGGTTTCTAACTATATATTCTTCTTTCTCCCCTAGACTTGTCTCCACACGATGAGAGCTAAGGTAAGCGCACCGATGGAAATTGTGTATTTTTGTGTGTACCGCCCAGGTGTTCTCAACAATGCAGCTTCCAGTCGTTTGTCTAGCGTGTTTTATTTGTTCTAGCTTACGGCTGGACTGCAACTAGTGTAGTATTTAATATACAATACAGTAGTATTCAGTATACAATATAATTTACAGTACAATACAGTTGCACATGGGACGATCTTACTATCCGCTTGTGTCTATTTGTATGTATGCTAGCGAAGGCCCGCATTGGGGCGTGCATTTCAGCTAATTGTGTTAGCAAGTATCCATTTCACATGCGGCATCTTAAGTGTTATTATTTTGTTGGTTCATTTGTGACTAACGTTTATATTTACTACGTTGTGTAAGGTTGCATTAAGATAGATTGCATTAAGTCAGCTCGCTCTCTGCTGCAAAGCCTGTCCTCTGCACTGCATAACATCGTAGCAGCGTGGTTTTGTGTTTGTGTTAACTGTTGTGTGTTTTGCTTCTAGTGGAGGAAGAAGCGTATGCGCAGGTAAATGAGCCTTTTAACACTTGACAATCAATTTCCACAAACTTATCTTGTCCTACAAGCTGATGTACTGAAATTGTCAAATGAATTGTAATGCAACATTCCAATGCGCCGATGCTAAATTATACTATCCAACGTGTTGTGTGCAAACTCATGAGCAATGCTTACTAGGACATGTCACTAGGTTTTAATTCCGTCGTCCACTGGTCTTATCATAAACAGCACTTTGATTGAAACAATTTCAATCCCTGTACATTAAAGTATACGGTCACCGAAAGTACATGTTATTTCTGAATATTGATTGACAGTTTTGCCGCACCCCAGAAAGCGCATGTCGGAGTATTCAGAGGTGGACTATTGCCCATGCTGCTATTGCTCATGCTGGGAACTTTGTATGCATTGCCTTGTACACATTGAATTATTCAGTGTATATTTGGCATACAACAAAAAGGTCTACAATGGGGTGTTTTTTTCTTTAAATTGACATGGCCTGCTTTCATTTTGGTGTGAGCCATTGACTCTTGATTGCTTAATTGACCTTTTTACTGATGTCATTTTAGCACTAATTATATATTAATGTTTACCAGGACACGAGTAGTAGAAAACTAGTGGCAATAAGTAAAGGGCAGGAAAACTAAATTGGGACCTGTCTAGTTTCCTAACATGGTTTCTTCTTCCAACAGACTGAAGCGTAAGAGGAGGAAGATGAGGCAGAGGTCAAAGTAGATGCCCATCCCCAGCAGCTGTGTTCCTGTTGCCCTGTATGACTGAAGCATGCTGAGTGTCCAGGATTCAAGAGTTTAAGCAGCTTGCGTGGAGCCAGTCTTAAAAGAAGAAAAAAGGCCCAGCACTCAAACAAACTCTCCCTGTGGCAGCCGGTTGTGGATTTCTGTTTGGCTGATGGACAAATCTGTTAAACATCATAACTCAAGCTGTTTTTAACACCATAATAAACTTTGGTTACAACATCACTGATTTGTGTCATAAATGCACCTGCTTGTTCATGATGTTAGGCAAGTGGGTGGCTGAAGTCAACAGCTTATTTCAAGATAAATCAAAGTGTTTGCCCAGAGATTAGTACATACACATGTCCTGGATTACAAATGTTTAAACATGTAAGGCTAAATGTAAATTGGTGCAATACTTGATGGTGAATCATTTGCTTTAGTCCATGAAATGGCTGCCTGAAATTTCACTTAGCTAAACAATTGGCTGAAATACAAGCTAGACAAAAGCACTTGATGCCGAACATTAATAAAATACATGGTGATTTAACACGGTTGCTTTCTGTTGAAGGTGTGGCTGCACTGCAGGCATTGACTACTTAATGTACAGTGAAATTGGTAGAAGTAAATGGTGTGATGCCTCCCATCAGTCCTCGAAGGTTGAATGAAGCATGACTACAAACCACTGCATGTGAGTGCACTGCACCTGTATTAATAGTCAACATTGAATCTGAGAAAAAAATCTAGGAAACATTTAATGACTGCAATTATCAATTGATATCATTTCCAGCTACGTCATCTCATTGTATGACTTAATTGTTTCTATCGTTGGGAAATGTAGGTAAAACGTACCGCAGAATAGAAAAATCATTAGAGCCGATGTTCAAGTCTACCGATGGGTGGCGTGAGAGAGCAGGCTGCGCCGCACGTTGAATCCACCGTAGAAGAAGAAGGATTGTAAACACAAGAACATGGCCGACGACAGGGCTGCAGGCGACAACAACATTAACGAAAACATGGGCAACCAGTTACAACTCTTACCTGGTCAGAATTTACATGTCACACAATCGTATACATTGGGTTGTAGGCTATGTAACGAATTTTTAAAAATGATCAAAATATAGTAAACCTACTTTTTGCCTAATTCATCGAAATACTATTTGATCGCAGCCGCGTATACCAAAACAACGACGTGTTTCACTTTAGCTTTCGCCATTTTACAATTACATGCACAGGAGATGGCTATTCCGCTGTTTCGGCTCAGTAACTTAGCCGGACCACTGTGATCATTGTAACGGGTGCAGTTTCTTATTTGATCTAGCAGTATAATTAATCAGTGTCGAGGTACAGCCATAGACCGCCATCTTAAATTGACATGGTTTGCATGACATATATTTTCTTTATACAGAAAATGAAGAAGAAGAGAATGACATGGAGACTGAAGACCGTGATAGTGAGAATGCGGAAAGGCCCAACATCATCAACTTTGACCCTAGTCTTCCAACATCCCATGCTGTAGGCGATGACAAAACACTGCTCTAGTATTATAAACTATAGAATTTCCTGTCTTAATCACACACAAATAGAATAAACCGTTGTGAAAACTGTTTTGCAAACTAGGCTTGAACATTAATGACATTGTTGCCCTTTATTAGTTGAGAACTTGCAGACCATTTCAATGTTATGTCATGCACATATCATATATTGGGTCTCTTGGCGACAGTACTTGGGTTCAGACATGGAGGAGTTTCACGGCCGTACTGTCCACGATGACGACAGCTGCCAGACCATCCCTGTGTTGCCCCACACGGCTGTGATGCTGCTGCCCGGCCAAACGCTGCCCCTGCAGCTCTTCAGGCCCCAGGAGGTCAGCATGATGCGCACCGTCATCCAACGAGATCGCACCTTCGCTGTACTTGCACACAGGTACTAACTTGCGACGCGCCCCTTCGAATGCGCACATAAAGTAATGGCTTTGGGTGTTCTTTTGTCATTGAAGGGGATTTGGAATAAAGATGAAATTCTGATATTCCTCCGTACAGCGACACAGGCGAGTCAGAGCCAGAGTATGGGACGACGGCTGAAATCTACGCTTACCGAGAGGAGCAGGAGTATGGCATAGAGACGGTCAAAGTGAAAGCTGTAGGGAGGCAGAGATTCAAGGTTCACGAGTTAAGAACTCAGGCAGATGGGTAAGTGTATGAATGGACTAAGAGTCAAATGATTACTTTTTTTCAGAAAGCTAATGCACGTGCTAAATGGCGTACGTAAATCTAGATCTACACCTACATCTGCCATTGCTGCCCTCTTGATTATTGATCATGGATGTTTATATCATCACCATGATTCCTTATTTTCTGTTTCCCTCTCCTCCAGGATCAGGCAGGCCAAGGTGCAGATCCTTCCGGAGTGCATCCTCCCCGATCCCCTCAGTGTAGTGCACCTACCGGCCCTCTCTAGACTACACATGCACCCCTCCTCCAGACCCTCAGCCCAGAGCAGCAAACAGGCTCAGTGCTGGTGGTACACCTACCGTCAGGTCAGCGTATACCTTATTTACTTTACATTACAACCCTTACCCTTAAGATACATCCCTTAAATCCAAAATATCCCATGTCTGTTCTCCAATGCAGAGAAAGTTTAGCTGTGCAAATCTGACTCCATGGCCACCATGGGTCTATGCACTGTATGATGCTGTAAGTATTCCACGCTGCTGTGAACTGCTTCATAAGTCCAAAAACAATCCAGCAAAACATACAAGTTACTGTATTTCCTTACGGTGTCTTGCAGGAGTCACTTATGAACAGAGTGAAAAAACAACTTCACGAGTGGGATGAGAATCTAAAGGACGACTCCCTGCCTACCAATGTCGTAGGTCAGCCTCTGCAGAAGTTGTGACACGCAGATTACACATGCTCTACACACCTATGTGTGCTTGCGTTCCTGTACCTTCCTTATTGTCTCAGCCTTCCCTATCCCCTTCTGTCAGACTTCTCCTACAGAGTGGCAGCTTGTCTGCCTATAGATGACGCTCTGCGACTCCAGCTGCTTAAAATTGGCAGTGCCATCCAAAGATTACGCTGTGAGCTAGACATCATGGACCGGGTAAATATCATCTCTTATGCTTCTCTACCCCTCACATGAAGTGCTGAAATGCCTAGCGTATCCAATTTTCCGCAACATTTTCCAAAGCACGTGTGTTTCTTGCATGTACAGAATATCGTGTGTTCTTGACTTTTTACTCTTTGTTTTTATTCAATTCTCTGTACACCATCTCTTTATCACCATCTCCTCCTCCTTAGTGTACCTCTCTATGCTGCAAACAGTGCCAGGATACGGAAATCACCACCAAGAATGAGATCTTCAGGTCAGACTGGAAAGTGACTTGTTTGTGTATTGACCTTCAGACAGAGTCACATGTTCAATCGACATGCGTGGGTTAGTGTGATGTGTGTAGCTGTGATGCTGGGTCCCTCTACTCTCTGATCTGTCCCCCCTCTGCTTGAATGTAAGAAAGCTTTTACTTTATAAAGGGTTCAGTATAGTGGTGGCAAAGGCGGGCCCTGAGAAGCGGTCTGACTCTAGGACATGTACAGTGATATATTAGCAAGGTAATACATAGTAGCTAGGTAATAATCACATTTATCAGTTTGAATTTTGTGTGCAACCAAGATGTTAACCTATCGATGTCTACATGTATTCTAACGTGTGGCTAGCTGTTCAGTTGTTAATGAGCGGTGATGGTTTGCACGTATCTCTCCTTCTGCAGTCTGTCTCTGTATGGACCCATGGCGGCGTATGTGAACCCACACGGCTTCGTCCACGAGACACTGACTGTCTACAAGGCCAGCAACCTCAACCTGGTCGGCCGGCCATCCACATTGCACAGCTGGTTTCCAGGGTAACTCCACTCCTCCGTACATTCTCGTTCACACATGTGTTTGGCAAACTTAAGTGAGTCAAGTAGCCTATAAATTGACATTTTGGTAGCTAATATATTCATCTTCTGAAGCACCTTTTTTTTGGCCTGTATGTAAGGGGTATAATTATGTAAAAATGGCTAATAAAACAAGCAGGAGTGAGGGAATATTTTAATTGAGTTTCGCTCCAGTTGATCCGATGGGAAAACCTACGAGGGCGTTCCATTAGGAGACACGAGCCAAGAGACGTGTCACGGTCTATTTTTGTATGTAGAACTTCTGAGAAACCCCCAGTAAGATATGTCTTGGAAATGCAAACTCTCACACTATGAGAGGTGCTCTCCTTGGTTCACAGGTATGCCTGGACCATCGCCCAGTGCCGGAACTGCGGGTATCACATGGGCTGGAAGTTCACGGCCGCTAAGAAGGACTTGTCCCCCGCTCGTTTCTGGGGGCTGACCCGCTCC
>OMNO01066588.1:0-11423 GCA_900303215.1 Trachyrincus scabrus | reverse complement strand
CTGACAGAACATGGATGGAGGGGCTGGGGTCCTGGCCTGACAGAACATGGATGGAGGGGCTGGGGTCCTGGCCTGACAGAACATGGATGGAGGGGCTGGGGTCCTGGCCTGCCGTTCGTTGCCCTCATCCCAGCTAAGCGCCCGTGACAGTGTTGCATGGTGGGTAAAGGAGGCCGGGCCACGATGTGTGCCATATCCAATATTTCCCACGGAGACATTTCTTTTTGTGACATTTGTAGACGAACTTTGGTTAATAGTATTTAAATTAATTTCACACATGACCCTCGTGCCTGTAGGCTAGACCTTTCAGAATGTATTATCTGTTTCTGAAGGGTCAAGGACTCTCTCTCTGTCTCTCAGACTCGCTGCTGTGTGACGCTGCTTCCGGATAGTTGGTTTGGTCTCATCTCATTGTTATTTCTCCGACTTCCTCTTCCTCAGAGCTGAGTGGTAACCCAACTCCCGCTGACTTTAATACATTGGAAGAGCTCAAAATTGGATTCACGAATATCATGAATATCAGATCTTGGTCCAGGATCTAATTGTTGAAAATAAGATAGATATCCTGGGCCTATGTGAAACCTGGTTAAAACCAGACGTATGTCTACAATTAAAACGCAGCTACTCCACCCAACTAAGTTAGCTCACAATTATCTTGAGAATCATAAAGTGTGGCTCTAATTTCTCGAAGCTCGTCCTAATACCAAAAAATAACTATACATTCTCATCTTTTGAGGTGCTTGCCTTCGCCTCCTCAGTTCCTATTAAACAAACAAATATTATTGAAGATTAATTCTTCTTAGCTATAGTTTATGCCCACCGGGCCCACACTCACTTTTTCGTGGATGAGTTCTCTGAATTTGCTGCTGATGTTGTTACATATTCGGACAATGCTTTGCTTATTGGGGATTTCAACATTCATGTAAATAACCCGTCTGATTCCCTTGCAAAGGTTTTCCTATCACAGACACGTTTGGCTTCAAACTGCTTGGACCGGCGCCCACAATGGTGGAAACATGCTTGGATCTTGTCTTGAGCCGTGGTGTTGAAATGTCAGACTTGGTTTGTCTCACCTTATACCTCGGCTTTATCTCACCACTATCTGCTCACTTTCCAGGTGGCGGTATCTTGCCCCCCCCGTGACGATGGCCAGGCTACTTATAGATACCGTCTTATCACCCCTGCAACTACTGAAGCCACCCCGCCAGTCACCTGCTCCTCTCTCTGACTACAGAGGCTCCGTGGATAGTCTCACTGATGACTTCGACATTTATTGTTAAAAAGCAAACTACAAAAAGACCAGCCCCACGGTTCAATGAAAGACACTAAGCTAGGACGCACATGGCGTTCGACTGAACTCAAAGTCTGTCATCTTGCATGGCACGACAGCCTGCTCAGCGACAAAACCGCATGAGCTACTTCTAGAAATGCCTACTTCTCCGGTGTCGTTAATTTAAACAAAAACAACCCGTTTCTCTTTGACACTGTAAAAAAGTCTGACACAAAAACAACCTAGGAAAGTGGGCTCTGCCCTCTTGGCAAGCAACGTCTTGGAATTCTTCAAACACAAAATCAAATCATTTAGAAAGGAAACTGATGTTCCCCCTACTCTTCATCTTGAACATCCTACAAGAGCGGCACCACGTGTCCTCCCCCCTGAAGCAACCTTCCTGCAGTTCAGCACAATCTCCTTGGATGAACTCGCTAAACTAACAGGCATCTAAACCCACTACCTGTATGCTGGATCCTCTTCCTACCAAGACTTGTCCCCGGTCTACCGCAACAGTTCCCTCTACTTTTAAGACTGCTGTGATAAAACCTCTGCTCAAGAAGCCTGGCTTAGACCCTGAGGTACTCAGCAGCTATCGGCCCATCTCTAACCTTCCTTTCCTTTCTACTGGAGAGAATTGTAGCTAACCAAACCATCAATCACCTGAAGACGAACAAATAATTTCAACCCTGTCAGTCTGGGTTTAGGACTTTCTATTCCACTGAAACTGCTGTGAGCAGAGTGGTAAACGATCGTCTCCTTACCACGGACAGCAATGCGAGCTCCCTGCTGGTGCTGCTTGACCTCAGTGCCGCCTTCGATACAATTGACCACAGCATTCTCCTTGATCGTCTCCAACACTATGTGGGCATCAAAGGCTTGGCTCTGCTCTGGTTTGGATCGTATCTCACAAATAGAATGCAATTAGTTCTTTGTGAAGATTCAAAATCAAAAACACTGCAACTTAAGCTTTGGGCTTCCAAGGGTCGGTCCTTGGTCCACTGCTCTTTGCAATCTATATGCTTCCTCTTGGCGATATTAATCGCTACATTCATATTGGTTCAAACGACTCCTCCCAGATCCAGAAGGTTGAATCTTGCCTGACTGCAATTAAAAGAATGATGTCCCAAAACTACTTGCAGCTTAGCACAGGGAAAACAGAGCTGATAATCATCGGCCCCAAGCAACAACAAACACAATTTGAAAACGTCATATTGTTTTATGAGGGCTCTGCTATCGCCCAAAGCTCCTGTGTCAAAAATCTTGGTGTCTTGTTCGACCCTATGCTTTCTTTTGATCAACATGTAAAAAGTATTACCAGAACTGCATTCTTTCATCTTAGAAACATTGCTAAAATCAGACCAATGTTATCCACAGCGGATGGAGACGCTCATCCACGCATTTATATCGTCCAGACTAGATTATTGTAACGCACTGTTCTGTGGTTGACCGAACTCCACTACGAAAAGCCTCCAGCTTGTGCAGGGCTTTTTGAGCATCCTATCTGTAACAGTCTGGCACCTGTAATCAGGGAAGCTGACTGCTGATTCAAATCCAAACCTACCTCTTTACTCTCTCATTTGGCTCCTAGGTGTGTCCCTCAGCTCTCATTACATCTAAATTAGATTAGAGGCTTCCTACATGTTCCTTGTCCACCCTGCCCCATCTAACCATAAAATTAGTTTGAGTGTTTCTGCGATCATGACTGGACGCCTGGCCACCCCACCTGACGGCTACCAGCTTGCTCACCAGCCAGCACCTCATCACCATGGACAATACAAATTTTCCATTTTACTTAAAATGTTTGCTTGTAATACTACTATGTATATCAATTATGGCACCAGTTTCACTCCTAACCACACACTCCACCACTCTGCATACCTTCTCAAGGTTTAATCCTTGATAATTACTAAATTGCTCTGAAACTATTACACAATTACATAATTCAATTTTTTTTCTTGCCCTTTGGGACTAGGGTTAGAGGGTGTCATAAATACAGTATATGGCCTGTAAAGCCCTTTGAGACTGTAACTGTGATTAAGGGCCAGACACATAAAATGGACTTGACTTGGCTTTCGCTGTATCATTGTGCAGTGTGGCCATGTTCTGTGGCGGCTGAACGCATTCTGGTGTCGGTGGCATTGTGTGTACTTCCTTTGTTAACTGTGGAACTCAATGTGACACCAGATATTAAAAATCCCCAAAATCAACTCTGGGGCCCCTCACCAAAATAAAGGTTTTCCCTACAAGCTTCACAAATGTCATCATATTAAATATGATAATGTTACTCGTTCACGCTCCTTAATCTGATGTTATGAGCTTTTGGCTAACTCTTACTAATAATGTCTTTCCAACACCAACTTCCATATCTCCGCCTGAACATTGCCTCATCAAACCCAACCTAAACTAATCTAACATAAATAAGCTTACTTAAAGAAACCTTCCACAAGCCAACCTGCTCTAAACCCAACACGACCCAAGCATAACGCAATATCAAAATCACAGCATAATCTCATTTAATTTAAAATAATAAGCCACAAGCCCTTACCTGCCATGTAACCAACGTACGCTCCAAACCCAAACAGACCCTAGCCCAACGTAACCTCTTCAACAGCAGTACAGTGCAGTTCTCAGTTCAGCTACAAGATGCAGCAATCGTTCTCCTGCACCTTGTTTTTAACATCTTGTCATCTGATATGCCTTTCAAGCAATGACTCAAGTTAAATTTGCTGCATTTCTCATTGCAATGTGTTTTTTTTGGACAGTGTCTCCTTTGGCAAATCTTCCATCTCGATGCTCAGTTTGTATCAAACCCCGAGTGTCTGTAGTTACCAAAGGCAGTGGACCTGGGAGACTTTTAAATCACCCTTTAATGGGTTTTCTCCCACCACCTAGGATATTCAAAAAAGCAAAACGTGATGCTCATAAAACACTCCTGTACACTCGTAATGCATCTGGCTTAATGAGTTGCTTGCTTGTATAATATGTTATAACCAAGTTCCACTCACACACAGGGGATATTTTTCTGGGAGAATAAATTGTCATATTAGTATTTCCGGCAAAGCCAGACAGGCGGTCTGTTTTTTTTATTCTAAGTAAAAGAAATAGCTAGGCCTATGTGGAGCGTGTGTGGTTGGTGGCTGGTTTAAGCAGCCTCACCTGGCCCGAGTCAGACTGGTTAGACTCTGGGGCTGCTGGGTGAGGCTGCACACCTGTGGGGCATTGGCCAATCAAGGCCCACAGGTTAAACCAGCCACCAGCACACACACTCAGGAGGAGCGCTAGCATGTCAGCACGTACCACCTGCTCTGCCTGCAAAACTGTTCTCAACTCTGCAATAAACTGGTTTCCTCATGACCACCTGTGTCCTGGTAGTCGGAGGAGCCCAGAGAAGCCACTTCGGTGGCATGTGGCAGGGTCCACTTCCACAGCCTGCTATTCTTTTCTCGTAGTTCTAAGATTAGTTTGTAATTCTACATGATTTATTCCGTTTTATAATTGATGCCATCATTCTGAACGTGTAGAACAAACCGTAAGCAACCCATTCCTTATACGGTATGCCTGGCAGCTAAAATACTCAACATCAACGTCTAGCTTGATCGGTTTATTTGCCGATACTGTGATAGAAGGGATCATTGCTAGCTAAAATGCTTTATACTCCTTTGTGCGTAAATCTTTATACACCATCTGTCTATGGTGTGAATCTGACTCAGAGTCAGAGCATAAACACAACATGTTTGCCTGTCTTCAAGTAGTCCACAGGAATGTTCTACTGGCGAGGTACACGCAGAAGGTGTTCAACCGGTGTTGCCAACTTGGTGACTTTCCTCGCTAGATTTTGCGACTTATTCAGACCATCGGGGAAGAGGCGAGAAACCTATTCAAACATATTGTATTGTAATTCCTTCCCATGCATGCTGCTCAGAGTAATCACAGTCCACGGCTCTCCTGCCGACACGGCGGGGGTCTCTCCTCTGGCGGCGTGCGCAGGCGGTCAGGAGGTGTGGCTCATGGGGGCGGACAGGAGACGCCGCTCGCCACAGGAGTTCAGTTGTAGTGAGTTTCTATGGTTACGTTGACGCTCTCACTCTGGAACTCTCTGGATTGGCAATCTTTGAAGCGTGAGAGAGTGATGCACAGTAGGCCTATAAGAAGCCCTCTTATTACACATACACTGAACAGAACAATATCTTCTGTTTCTTCTCTGGTATGTTATATAAGCTTGAAAATATGTAAATAGTTTGAGCTTGTAAATATTTACATGGTTTGTTTGATCTTCTCCTGCCCTTTGTAGATTTTTTCTTTTTGCTTCAAATATTACCAGTATTATTAGTGAGTTTGTGATTATTTGGCTAAAGATTTCTCCATCCACCTTTTTACATGGCTTAAGGTGACCTCTCCCTCGCTTGACACAAACCACAGACATACGGACACAATAAGCTTTATCCAAATGCAATGCAAATGAGTGCATGATGTCATCTGGCTAGAGCTTCTTCCATTGGACACGAGTTGGCAACACTCTCTGATAGGACAGTTCTTGTAACATGTGTTACAGTCTGGGTCTGAGCCGCTGGGGGAAAACTGAAGGCATAGTGTCTCCACAACACCGTTAGTTTTTTGACCCGACAAGAATCACGCATGCATGCGTGGAAATGCTAACTTTGGTGTTTCCTGCTCCATTTTTGTTTGTGATCCATTTGTTTGTCAACTTGTATTGTTTTTTCCACAGCTGTGAACAAAATATTTGTAATAGTTTCAGAGCAATTTAGTAATTCAGTAACTGTTTCAGAGCAATTTGCAGTTGGCCAACTGGTTATTTCACCCGGCGGGTTGTGTGCTGTTGTATACATCACAGTCTGAGTCGTTTCACTTCCATTATACAAATAAACCTTTGTACGACATTCAAAAAACAACAGCACACAAATTGGTAAACTAATGACACACACTGCTTAATAGCATGATTCTAAATTAGGGTACAAAGCGAATTTCGGCGAGAACTCAATTTAACAGGGTCAAAATCAACAGAGTCGTTGAATCAGCGGGACAGTTGGAAATGGCCGTGGCCATTTGCTCATTTTTCATCGTGAGGAGAAAAAGGAGCAGTCAAATGGCATTTATTGGACCTATCAGGCTAGGCTAGCGGTAATAGAACATTTGTCATGAAAGCAAAGGAACAAAATGCCCTGAATGAAATAAAATTCATGACTCTGACCAGGCTCTAAGACATCACAATAACGTGGAGGCAAAGGAAAAAAGAATGTAGGGCAAGACAATGGAGAGGGCAAGATTACAAATTATCTATGGCCCCTAAAACTGTCTATTTCCTGGGCTAGCGGAAGGAGTCGGGGGCTTGAAACGAACATCAGACAGGCTATTTTTGGCCCTGTCATGCAGTGTGCAGTGTTGAATCACTCACAACGCTCCCTTCCGCTCGTGTGGCTACTGGCAGTAGGCCCGACATGGTGAGTGTTACAACCCTGGCAAACAAGGGAGAAAACATCATCGCCTTCCTGCTTCACCACCGACTGGATCCTTCCACTGTCCTTTTCACTTGGCAGCCTAATAAATAATGAGAGGGTTTGATTTCTCCAAGGGTTAAAGGGGAATTTCACTTTAAACCACTTCTGGGGTCATTTTCACACATACCCGGGACCCCAGATAGTTTTTAGGTAGCGTGCTTCAATATTTCGATATTTGATAACCGTGTGAGCAAACCCCTCCCCCCACACCCTCCACACCAGAACCATTCTGGTTATTTCTTCATTTTCCTGCTGACCATGTATCACTACACTTTAATAAGATTCATTCGTCTTCCTCTCATGTTCTCTCCATGCTTTTCTTGACGGCTATTATTCTCTGTGAAATCTATTTACTCGCAATTCAGGTAATATTACCTGCACCATGCAACACTATGAGCAGCAGAATAGTGTATCAAGATTGGCAAGATATTTTAATAGCTGGATAACGTGGCGGCAAGGCGGGTAATGTATTGTGTATGAAAAACACAACATGATTGGTATTTAAGAAATGTATCGATATTCAGGACATGGCAACTCCAAAATGTAGCCATGGTTTATGTTGTTATGCATGTTGTATGACCGCAAGCATTACCACAATTCTGGGATTAATCAATATATTTGGCAAAGATGATGAAAACTGAAGTGGCCATCAGGAAACGTCTTCCCAAGGATGAATGACAAAGGAAACAAATTACTTGTGGGAAAAAATAAATAAAGAATAGCAGACAAACAATGCACCAATTGCATAGGCAGTAACGTAGACTGCATTGTAAATACAAACATTATTGTGCAATTTTGTTAAGAGCACACTTGATTGTTTGTCCAATTTAATTCTCAATAGTGGTCTTATGAGACAATACAAGCCTGTCTACCCCTAACCCATTTAACTGAATTAAAATACTTGCTATTTTAATAAGAAGTATATTACACAGTCAACAGGTCCTTACATTGTTTTGACATTCACATTAAGCTCCAACGACCTTAGATTTTCAAGGCAGCTCTAACGGCCTTCAGCAAAGATCTGGATTAAGCTCGTTTTTGGGCTTGATTGATCTCATCTTTAAAAGGTGCGTTGGCGTCCCTGCCTTTGTAAACGACAGGGACCTGTCTGGCAGGACATGAGTGGTGGCAGCCATGGCTGAAGGAAGAGGTGATGGCCACAGCAAATGTAAAAAGATATCGGTCTCATTACCCAATGCCCTCTTCCAAAGAGGGATTAAATATTATTTATAGAGCAGGGGTAGATTTAAGTTCCTTTCAATGCCTCTCCCTCTGTTGTCAATCTAGATGATTCGCCGGCTGGTGTGATGCCTTTTATTGGATGTATTGGAGACTTTAAACCCCTCATTTGACTGCAGGAAGCCTGTTAGACGGGTTGAAATTCAGGCCAAATGAACCGGGAGTCTGCTAGGATTAACGAATTGATATTGACTGACGGCACGCAAGCAATTACGATTCATACATTTGATCTAATCCTCGGCTATATTTCTTAATGTTACTATTGGCCATGCACTGATGTTTTCAGTTACATACCTCTTAAAAGAAGAAAAAATGTTTGGATCGAATTTTATGATTGATCAAAAAGTGTGAAGCTTGCCTTCTCTGACTGACAGTACAAAGTCAGATATCGCAACTTTATTCACCATTATTGATTCAGCGACACAATTTCCAATGTCCAACAAATTGAACACCCAATAAATGCAGATACATGTCAGTAAGGAACAGGTAGGTTGTTAGGGTTGGCCTACAGCCTACCTGTAGGATTCTTCAAGGATCTGGGGACCTTTGGGACCCAGTACCTTCCGGCTGGGAGTCGAACACCCCGTCTATCCTAAGATATTTTTTGTTTTTCTTTGTTTTTTGGTTTTTTTTGTCCATTTGTTTGTTGGCTTTATGTCTTTCTCTCACAGCACTCTCTACCCCATCTTACCCATTTTGTGTGAGGTGATGGTGCATTAAAACACAATCCAGGGCCTCTGCAGAGCCGGTCTGGCCCCATAGATCCACATTACAGACCCGCGCCTGCACAACCAGTCTCCAGGACTGATTGTGCTCTGCCCACCCCATCCCCAGCCCACAGTTCCCCTTGCCTCCTCACAAGGACACAAACTACACTCAGTAAGGTTTTTGGGGGATGATTGCAGTGCTACTCTGGTGACCCAGAGTAAACAAACTGCTCTGAGCTTTTCATTGGTTTAAATACAAATATTTGTGAAGATTTGTGAAATGGACTTCCCCCTGGGGATTAATACAGTCTTATTTAATCTTCTGCCTTTCGTAGACAGGCAAAATGAGTTATAGTTAATCAAGTGGCATTTATTCATGTGTGTGAAAGAGATGTTGCCTTTCTAAAAGTCAATTTTGCGGGGGTTTGTCTGCGTGCGTCCGTGATAAGTACGTCAAAGTCTCCCAGCGCTGCTCATCACAGACGTTTGCTGTGTCATTCCCTCATCAGCTAATCGACATTGGCGGCCGGGTTTGCTGGTCCTGTCTGTCTAATGTGTTAGCGAGCTACGGCTAAATGATAAAGGCTTTTCCTTTTTTCACGAACAAATACACAGAACAAACATTAAAGAGCTTTGTCACGAGGAGGAGGGGGGGCAGAGAGATTCACGTGGACACGCTATATGCTAGTTTGTGTTGTTTTCGGTTTTGTTTTTTATTTTCTTTGTTGTTTTTGGCGGTTGATAATAACAGCAATAGGGGGCCCATGAGCAGGGCAGTCTTTCACAATGTATTCACGCCGTTCCCCCCCCCCACCGTCCACAGACGAGGTTGTGAATGTTATCATCTCCCTGTCACAAGCCTCCCTCCACGGCCCGCTCTCCTCCCCTCTTTGCCCCCGTGTGTCTCTCCGTCTGTCCTTATCGATGCGCTTGCTGTCAGAGTCGGGGCGAGGAGGGTGTGACTGGAGGGAGAGAGAGGAAACAAAAAATAAAAAAAACACCTCAATACAAAATAGCCTTCAGAATCCCCCGGCCCTCCCCCCGGCGAAAAACAAACCCACCCTGACACGCTCATGGCTACAGCTCCACTATATCACCGGGTGTCAGGGAGCGCTTGATACGAGCCGTTGGATTTCTGATGGGGTTATTTTCACACGGGGCTTCCTTGACAGTGTCTATTTCCCCTTTCAGCGTTCAGCGTATGACCCTGAAGAAAGTGGATTTTATTTTTTCCCGCAGGCCAATGCAATGAGTGGTTTGATCCATTTTCATATTTCATATTCAGGGTTTTGTTTATTTGTTTGACTTTGGACTTTATGCCTTTGTTATGTTTAGAAGAACTGTTGAAAGCCACTGGTAAACAACGGCAAATAAGTCCTCCCATGACATTCTCAGGTCCATTCAAGAAGTACTTTTTGTCTTCTCACAAATCAACACAAACACATCTTTTTTTAATACAATTGGATTTACATTTAGCAGATGCTTTCATCCCATATTTCTGGAAAAGGGTGACAACAATGAGGATATCCACATTGCAGGGTTTCCAACAGCTGTCTATAGGCTCCGCTAAATGACCGCCCGCCGCTAGCAACAAATTAACTTCTCACAATACGACGACAACATGCGCTGCTGTTCATGTCAGCATCTGCATTCAATTAGACAGAAAATATAGGCTACTATTAACCTAATATACTATAATATATGGTAATATAACACACCGTAATTCATATAATACATCCATGAAGCAAACAGCGGCCGGTCTCTGTGGAGACGGAGAGCTCCGTTCTTGTCTGATTATTCACGTCCGATCACGACAAAACGCCCATCGATAAGGAGAATGTAGAAGCGTTTGATTGATTAAACATGTTAAACGCACGTGAATGATGCGTATAGAACAAATGTGGCACCGTTAAATTTAGCAGAACAGCAAAAATGTACTACTGAGTACCGAGCGTAGGCGGTATCCCTGCCTGTTGTGATTCAGGTTTTCTTTTGTGTAGGCCTACGCTTAATGTCCTTAAAGCACACAAAGTTCTGGCCGTGCTCCACTTTGTGGCAATAATGAGATGCAATTTTGATGATGGAGTTATAAGATAGGACTTTCATTAAGCTTAAATAAATCAATTTAGGAAAGCACAATTAAAATTACCCAGCTATGAACAATTTGAGGCAGCACACATATTAGCAATCTGTAATTAAAGCGAAATCTGAAACCTGGTTAGTAACGCCTCATTAAGTTTCAGGAACCGCTTTTTGAAATGTGAATTCTGGGTGGGTTCGTAAGTGCACCGCTGATAAAAGTGACTATTCTAAATATAGGCATTAATAGCATTAGTTGTTTGATCATTTGACTCCTCATTTGGAGGAGCAGGGGAAGTGTATTAATGATTCGCTGAGGGACCCTGAACCGTGAGAACAGTTATATCTGCTGATATATATCTGTATATATGCTTCAAACCCTATTATTCATACTAAACAAAATTGTATCCAGAAAATACTGGTACTTGTTTCACTCGCTCAGTGATTAATACAGCAGTTTACCATCGCTTCGAAATCATGCTGCAGTCCACTAAATAAAGACTGACATACCCTTTTTAGATTCAGGAGATTTTGATTCCTCGTGTGCTTTTATGAATGACAATTACATATTTTTTGTATATATATATTTTTTTCTATACATATTTTTTT